>RCUC01069216.1:0-37282 GCA_003697995.1 Taxidea taxus jeffersonii | reverse complement strand
TTATTAACACTGTTAGATTCTTCCTGTTTGGAGTGTGAGAGTGTGTGTGTGTGGATGTGTATAACAATAATGACACGAACAAGAATTCAGAATTGCTATGACTGTTATTCATTCAGCTTGTAGAAATGAAAATGACTACAAAAAGGAAAAATAATTAGGAATCACTGGCTGAGGAACTAAAACAGATTTTATTTATTTTTTTTTTAATTTTAATTTTAATTTTTTTAAAAAATATTTATTTATTCATCAGAGAGAGAGGCACAGCGAGAGAGGGAACACAAGCAGGGGGCGTGAGAGAGGGAGAAGCAGGCCTCCCGCCGAACAAGAAGCCCAATGTGGGACTCCATCCCAGGACCCTGGGATCACGACCTGAGCCGAAGGCAGACGCTTAACGACTGAGCCACCCAGGCGCCCCTAAAACAGATTTTAAAGAGGAAGTGGAAGGGGCACCTGAGTGGCTGAAGCAGTAAAGTGTCTGCCTTCAGCTCCCGTCATGATCTCAGGGTTCTGGGTTTGAAATCTGGGATGGAGCCTGCTGTCTCCTGTCTCTGCTTCTCTCTCCCTCTCTGCCCCTCTCCCTTGTTATGTGTGCTCTCTCTTTCTCTCTCTCTCTCTCTCTCTCATAAATAAATAAAATCTTAAAAAAAAGTTTCTTTTAAAAAAAGCAAATGAAAGAGAAATTAATTTCTGTAAGAGTAGTGCTTAATTTGCTTATATGCCAATTAGGAATTTTTGTATTTAAGGGCCTACCTATGCTTTTCTAATCATTTAGAATTCAAGATTTCTTGACACCTGCCAAATTTTATTCTAACCTAGAACAAAATAATTAGTAACTAGGCTCTAATACAAGTCCAAAATTTTTGCCTGTTAAGAACAGTATAATTAAGAGCTAGTATTTTCAAACTACTCCACTAAATTCTAAGATTCATCTCAAGATGCTTCCTCAAAATGAAACTCTGGCAGATGTGTTAAACATGTGTCTATCTCGACACTTTTTAAAAAATTTTATTTATTTTTGAATTTTAATTCCAATATAGTTAACATACAGTGTTATCTTAGTTTCAGGTGTACAAAGTAGTGATTTGACAATTCCATACATCACTCTGCATATATCAACACTTCTTAATCTGTTTGACTCTAAGACATGACAACAAGGGTAGACAAGGTTAAAACCCCTCCTGTAAGTGTAAACATCTAGGACAGACTTTTGTGATTAGGCTTCAAAACCCTAATGAAGGCAAAAGAGCACTTAATTGTTAACTAAAATATGAACCTACTTTGAGAATTTGGTCAGAATAAATTTTCTTGGTAATCTTCCCAGTGTCTTTAAAACAGTCCTTGATTTTCCGTATTCACTTGTGTTGAAGCCAGGAGCCAGGCAAGTAAGACTAAGGAAGGAGCTGTTTTTAACTCACAGTTGAGTAGTGAAAGCCTGATATGATTCAACAGAGCCTTTATTGCAGCCCTTCTATAGGAATATGAGTTTTCACATGCCCTGAAATTTGACAGTCTATTTTCAGCCTGTCTGTTTCAGATTTCTTGGTATGTGGCATAGTTGACTTGAGTAGAAGAGCCAGGCCACTTAATACCTGGATGCTGTTCTGAGAGAGGTGGAATGATGGTCACCTGTGCAGATGGAGGGATAAGCTGCTAAGGATTTTAAAGGATTTCTTGTAATCTGTGCTATTGGAAGAACGGTAATGTTGTATTACAACAAATACATCTATATGTTTCCTTGTGGTGATAATATTATTGGCTGTGTTTATAACAGACCTTTACATTGGAGGTTTTATAGGATCCTGGATAACTGTACTGTTCGATAGATGGTCATGTTCATTATGTAACTTTAAAAAGCTTAGAGAAGCCCCTCTCTCAAATATGTTTCAGTAATCAAATGGCTTTCTCTTTCATACAATTTTCTGAGCTAGTGTTCTAGAACTCATTTCTCTTTTCCTGTTCCTTCATTTTCCTCCCCTTTCCCACTCAATGCTATCCATTCCCATTACCACCAACCCTCCCTTCCTGCACCAGTCCTTATCATATCTTGTACAAACTTTTCTTGTAGTTTTTTTTCTTTTATCATATTTCCACACAGCTTTCCTTCTTAATAACATGATGTTTGGCCTATACAAGATGTAATATATAACATGGACCAAAATCTGGAACATCATCCAGCCATGAACATCATCTCACCCAAGACTGGGCCAGTGACTTATATCATCTACCTGTGTGCCCCTCTCTTAGCTTATTATGTCCTCCTTCTCTCTAGAGGTAACAACTCTCTTGGATGTTGTATTATTCCCGTGTTATTCTTTTTCTTATAATTTGAATATATGATAGTGTTTGAACCCGTATTCCTCTTGCTCGAGCTAATTATGGCATTTCCCTGCTCCAGTTCTTAACTGTCTTATATGATAAACTCAAACTCATTTGCACACAAAACATTCACAGTATTGCCCCCCTCACCTAGCTAGTCTCAACTTCTTCCATTCTTCCTGACCAAGCATTCTACGTGCTTTTATACCTCGGCATGGTGACTTTCAGCTTCAACCGCATTGTTGCACACATCAGTACATCATTCCTTTTGTTGTTGAGTAGTAAACCATTGTGTATATATATTGTACTTTGTTTATCCATATGTCTGTTGATGACTTTGTGTTGGTTTCAGGTCTTGATAATTATGAGTAAAGCACCTAATGTACATTCATACTCAAGCCTTTGGTGGACATATGCTTTCATTTCACTTGAGTAAATAACTAGGACCCATTTGGCTGGGTCATATGGGAGGTTTAACTGAAAAACAAACAAAAAATTCTTTTGACAAAGTGGTTCCACCATTGTATATTCCCACCTACAGTGTGTGAGAAGTTCGTTTTCTCCATGCTCCACACCCTTGAAAACACTTGGTATTATCAGTCTTTTTAAAATTAACCATTTTAGGGATGGCTGGGTGGCTCAGTTGGTTAAGTGGCTGCCTTCGGCTCAGGTCATGATCCCATCGTCCTGGGATTGAGTCCCACGTCGGGCTCCTTGCTCAGCAGGGAGCCTGCTTCTCCCTCTGCCTGCCACTCTGTCTGCCTGTGCTTGCTCCTGCGCTCTTTCTGTATCTGACAAATAAATAAATAAAATCTTTTAAAAAAAAATTAACCATTTCACACCAGTCAGAATGGCTAAAATGAACAAGTCAGGAAATGACAGATGCTGGCGAGGATGTGGTGAAAGGGGAACCCTCCTACACTGTTGGTGGGAATGCAAGCTGGTGCAACCACTCTGGAAAACAGCATGGAGGTTCCTCAAAAAATTGAAAATAGAGCTACCTTATGACTCAGCAATTGCACTACTGGGTATTTACCCTAAAGATACAAACGTAGTGATCCAAAGGGGCACGTGTACCCGAATGTTTATAGCAGCAATGTCCACAATAGCCAAGTTATGGAAAGAACCTAGATGTCTATCAACAGATGAATGGATAAAGAAGAAGTGGTATATATATACAATGGAATACTATGCAGCCATCAAAAGAAATGAAATCTTACCATTTGCGACGACATGGATGGAACTAGAGCGTATTATGCTTAGCGAAATAAGTCAACTGGAGAAAGACAACTATCACATGATCTCCCTGATATGAGGAAGTGGAGATGCAACGGGGGTGGGAGTTAAGGTGGTAAGAAAAGAAAAAATGAAACAAGATGGGATCGGGAGGGAGACAAACCAAAAGAGACTCTTAATGTCATAAAACAAACTGAGGGGGGTGGGGGGGAGAGGGGTTGGGAGAGGGTGGTGGGGTTACATTATATGTTTAAATAAAGCTTAAATAAAAAGAAAAAAAAAGAAAAAAAATTAACCATTTTAGTGGGTTTGTGGTGGTATTCATTGTGGTTTTACTTTATATTTCTTCTATATCTGATAATGTTGAATATCTTTTTCAGGTGCCGATTGGCCAATTATATTGGCAATTTGTATTATTTTGTATCAACTGTCTGTAAACCTTTTGCCCATTCTTGCTTTTAAAATTATGAGTGGCAAAAGCTCTTTGTATATTCCAAATACAAGTCCTTTATTAGATAATGAATTCTAGCAATTGGTGGCTTGACTTTTAGTTTAGTTTTTTGGAGATTTTATTTATTATTTGAGATAGAATGAGAGTGAGAGAGAGAGAGCTAATGAGAGAGAGTGTGCAAGTGCACATGAGTGGGGGGTGGGAAAGGCAGAGGGAGAGGGAAAAACAGGCTCTCCACGGAGCGGGGAGCCCATGGCTGGTGGGGGGCGCTGCTCAATCCCAGGACCTTGGGATCATGACCTGAGCTGAAGGTAGACACTTAACTAAGACACCCAGGTGCCCAATTGACTTTTTGTTTTCTTTTATGGTTCATGCTTATATGTATGTGTGTGTACATGTGTCTAATTTTTTTTTTTTGCCTTGCTCAGGGTCAAAAAGATTTTCTCACATATTTTCTTCTTCTTCTTCTTTTTTTTTTAAATAAAGAAGCATTTATTTAAAAAACTTTCCTATTTTATAACTAGAAGTTTTAACCTCCTAAACTCCTTTACCTGCTTAGCCCAGCCCTCCCACCAGCCCCCTCCCCTGTGGTAACCACCAGTTTGGTCTCTGTATTTAGGAGTCTGTTTTTGGTTTTTTATTTGTTCATTTGTTTTGTTTTATAGATTCCCCATATAAGTGAAATCAAATGGCATTTGTCTTTATCTGACTTACTTCACTTAGCATAAAACCCTCTGGCATTTGAATCATGACCCTTTTACTTCTCATTTTCTTCTATAAACTTTATAGTTTAGTTTTCATGTTTAGATTTAAGGTCCGTTTTTTGTTTATAACATGAGATAAAGTCAAAGCTGTTATTGATTTTCATGCTTATCTCCAGTTGTCCAGTTTGTTTTTTTTTACAAGACTGAAATGACCTTCTATGCATGGTTTTATTTCTGGACTCTCCATCTTGTTCCCTATATGTCCAGTTTTTGCAGCTATCCAATGTCTTGATTACATAGCTTTATAATATGTCTTGAGATCAGGTAGTGTAATTTAGTTTTGTTCTTTTAAAAAATTACTTTGATGGTTCTAGGTCATTTGGATTTTCTTTCTTTTTTTAAAAAAAAAAAGATTTTATTTATTTATTTGACAGAGATCACAAGGAGGCAGAGAGGCAGGCAGAGAGAGAGAAGAGGAAGCAGGCTTCTGGCTGAGCAGAGAGCCCGACACAGGGCTCAATCCCAGGACCTGGGATCACGACCTGAGCCAAAGGCAGAGGCTTTAACCCACTGAGCCACCCAGGCGCTCCTGGATTTTCATATAACTTTCAGAATCAGCTTGTTCTGAGAAAAAAAAAAAAAAAAAACTTCTGGAAATTTTCATCAGGATTGTATTGAATCTCTACATCAATTTGGAGCTAGGATATACCTAGCTCCATGTAACATGCAAATGCTTCTGGAAAAGATAACAAATTACAGGTATTATAGTGACTATGGAGGAATGAAACTTAGTAATAAAAACAGAAAAAGGCCTAGCATGAATTCCATCTCCATTTGTATTTCCATTATTTTGCTTAGAGGTAGCCTTAATTTAGCCTTGAATAAAAATTTCCTCTAAGAGGATAGCAACAACAAAAAACTAATCTATACCTAAGATCCTAGCTTATAATGAAGTATATCTTACAATCTTTTCCCCCTCTATTCTAAAGAAAAACCACAGAGGATATCTTTTTACACAAAATGTCTATGCTTGTTTTAAAAACTACCTTTTGAATGTGCAAACAGCCCAGCATTTAGAAGTACAGGTTACAAGGTATTGGGGAAGTACCTTCCACTTGGAACCTTATCCTTTCTGCATACTCAAGCAGCTACTGATAAGCAAAGGAAGTGTTTTCTTGATGTAGACAGTAACACATCAGAGGAGGTGAAACCACTTGCAAAACTGCCTCACTTGGAAAGGTATTTTGCCCCTAAAGTTTTCAGAAAGCCTCAGAGGGCAAATGCACAGAACTCAAGCTACTTGATTTTTAATTTGACCTTTTAAAATGCTCATATTTTCCTTTATCTGTTTTTGTTTGTTAGTCACCTAGTTATTTCTGTTACTTTTTTTGGTGTTTGGCATGTTCACATGGGCACTGTTTTTATTTAGCACACAGTTTTCTAACACTTTCAGCATTTATTACAAGTAGAACCCTGCTACTCAACATCCTTATTAACACAACAATCCAGAAGCCATTTTGTCATGAAACTGACATAGTTACTGAATGAAAAAGGGTATTTTCCTACTAGTTAAAAATGTCTTATACTCTATGCCTAGACACATGGGATCACTTTTAAGATTTACTCATTTTACCCTGTATTCTTGGAAACATTCTTTTTGCCTTAGCAAGGGTACTTGGTACTTATTGCCAAAATCAAGATGTTACTTGTAAAGTTTACAACTCCCATTGGAAGATGGGAGTTATGCAAACAGTATCTCAGGATGGTTTATATCCCTACTTACAATGCAACTTTTTCTTTCAATAATTATTGTCATAATATTTTCTGTTTTAGGGGCACCTAGGTGGCTCAGTGGGTTAAGGCCTCTGCCTTCAGCTCAGGTCATGATCCCAGGGTCCTGGGATCGAGCCCCGCATCGGGCTCTCTGCTTAGCAGGGAGCCTGCTTCCCTTCCTCTCTCTGCCTGCCTCTCTGTCTACGTATAATCTCTGTCAAATAAGTAAATAAAATCTTTAAAAAAAAAATTTTCTGTTTTAACTATGGTAGCAGTGGTAGTTCATCATTTCAAGAAAATATTTTTTAGACTGTAGAAGGTAATAGATTCAGATGCTAAGAAAATGTTAGCTGAGTTGTTTCATTCTAGTGCAGTTTACATCTATGAAATTCCAGAAAAAATAAGAGAAAATCTAAAATCAACACCCCCCACCTCAGTCATCACCAAATTTGTTAACTCAGAGCCCAAATTAAAACGATTATATTTTGTTGCAATTTCTAGAGTTTCACAGATTCCTGTGTTTTTTTTCTTTATTCCAGGTAGACATGTTACACATAAATGCAAGTATGTTACTGATATGTATTATATATGTGATACACATATATGTATGTACTATATAAATTGCGTATATGTATAATATAAACACACAGAGAGAAAGATCTTATGTTGATCTTTTGTTTTTTGTGTATTTTTTAAAATTTGTTTTCCCCAGTTTTATTGAGATATAATTGACTTATAACACTGTATAAGTTTGAGGTGTACAGCATAATGTTTTAACTGACTTACATATATTGTGACATGATTAGCAGTTAAGCTTAGTTAATATCCATCATTTCTTATAGATGAAAAAAAAAGAGAAAAAAGAAATGTTTTTTTCCTCATGATGAAAACTCTTAGGATCTATTCTTTCAGCAACTTCCAAATGTACCATAGAGCTGTGTTAACCCTGGTCATTGTACTGTACATTATATCCCTAGTCTTCATTTATGTTATAACTGGAAGTTTGCTCTTTTGTAGGTGTTTTGTTAAAAATCACCTTTTTGCCTTTGGGAGACGCTAAGTCCTGCTTATTCATTAATAAACCTGTGCCAAAATTACCCAGTATCCAATGCACATCTGTTTTTGAGACTAGCATGTGAGTCCATGAGGGCATGAAAGGGTCAGTGACCACCACTGTTGCTCCCTGTGTCATGATTTCCCACAGTGTTTGTCTCCCTCCGTCCCTCACTCTCTTTAGACTTTGGAACTGTTAGGACCATGGTTAGCATCTCACATGCACTCCACGAAGAAGACTCTCATTGTTGGTTCTTTCCAAATGCCAGGTGCTCTGTTGGGCATGTCACATATGTGAGCCCATGTTTCCCAGTATTAAATACACCCCTAGGGGTGCACAGAAAAGTATAGGTGGGGTGACTCCATCATTTATTGTCTAGGCTGGAATATTTTTTGTGAGTAAAAGGAACACTATTAATAATTACACCAAGACAACAGAAATGAACTATCCAGGCAGCTAAAAAAAATGGATCCCCTAATTTTAGGAGAATGTATTAATCTTTCTGATGCCTTTTACATATAAGCGATAATTTATGGTAACGGTACAAAGTTTTCTTTTTACATGCCTGAATTTAGGGGAAAAAAGAATAGTTAAATAATACTAGTGGTGGGGCATCAGGGTGGCTCAGTCAGTTAAGTGTCTGCCTTTGGCTCAGGTCTTGATCCCAGGGTCTGGCTCCTTGCTCAGTGGGAAGCCTGCTTCTCCCTTTTCTCTGCCTGCTTCTCCTCCTGCCTGTGCTCCTGCTCTCTCTCTCTCTTTCAAACAAATAAAATCTTCAATAAAAAAGTACTTGTGGTGTTAGAATGAATAAAATTTCAAGAATGATAAGAAAAACTGAGATTTGGGAAATGCTCCATTAATTTATTTAATCACCACAACAAACCTGTGAAAGGTATTCATGACTCTTCTTTTTAAATTCATAATAAAAGTGAGGCTGGAGAAATCAAAAAGTTTGCTCAAAATTATAAAGGTAATAAATAGGTGAATTGGTATTTAAACCCAATACTATATGACTCACAAATCCATATTTCTTTCTTAGTGGGAGCTCTGATTTTTATTTTTATTTTAGCCAGAGGATAAGACATTTCCTTTTTCCTCTCAAACTGAGCAAATGTGGGAAATATTCCAGTCTGGTTTAAGGTGGACTTCACGTAGTTTTTAATGTATTTATGGTGAGGGTTGTTGGATGTCTATGGGTCTCGGGTTTCTTAAAATCCAGACTCCTCCAGGTCTCCTCCATTACAACAGCCTCTCCTGGTCTTCTCTGGTGGCCAACTCCAGATAATAAAGATGCTTCCCTCTCTGGCCCACAGGGAGGCTTATTGTGGGCCTCAGATTTTATGCGTAATCCTTTCCTTATCCAAAGGCGTTAGAAGCCACTGGTTAGGATCTTTGTGGTATACACAATTTGGCCAAGGCATAAACACTACTGGATGCTTGATCTGATTTAATTATTTGAAAAACCTCATCTTTACCACACTTAATTTTAAGTCCGTAGTCTCCAATCTTTGTAAACAAATGTTTTCCAGTTCACTCAAAAACAATGTTTTGAATGCTCCTGTATCCCAGTTCTCTTCTAAAACATAGGATGGGGGTGCCTGGGTGGCTCAGTTGGTTAAGCATCCAACTCTTGATTTCAGCCCAGATCATGATCTCAGGGTCGTGAGATCCAACCCCATGTTGCTGCATGCTCAGCATGGGGCCTGCTTAGGATTTTCTCTCTCCCTTTCCCACTCCCCCTACCTGTGTGTCTCTTACTTCTAAATAAATAAATAAAATCTTTTAAAAAAATTTTTTTAAAGATTTTAATTATTTATTTGACAGAGAGAAAGAGATCACAAGTAGGCATAGAGGCAGACAGAGAGAGAGGGGGAAGCAGGCTCCCTGATGAGCAGAGAGCCTGATGAGCAGAGAGCCCGATTCAGGGCTTGATCCCAGGACCCTGAGATGATGACCCGAGCCGAAGGCAGAGGCTTAACCTACTGAGCCACCCAGGCGGCCCATAAATAAAATCTTAAAAAAAAATAAACAAAACATAGGAAATATCAGTGAACGAAACAGACATAAAAAGCCAATGAATAACACAAGCCAGTCAGAGAAGGGTATTTGAACACAAAAGCCACAAATTTATATCTATTTAATATATGTTATTTTGAATCTATGTATTAAATATCAGTAAAGTTTTCTTTCTTTTCTTAAACGAGAGTACATATATAAAGATGTAAGTTCTAATTTTGCGCTCCCTTGTTAAAGTGAGTGATTTTGCACCCCTTTGGGTCAACGCATCCCACTTTAGAGACCGCATTTAGGGGCTGCAGAAAACCTAGCAGCCTCCGTGGTTGATAACATCTGCTCTTAAAGTGTGTACGTATGCTTTACCTCCATCTCTCCGCCACGACATAACTTCTGCTGTTTCAAACTGAAACTACTTTTTGGTTCTCTTACTGGGGTCCTGTTTCCCACCTGAGGAACTTGCTCTGGGAAGCAGCTCAGAAGTGTCTGAAGTGGTTGTGATCTCCTAAAATAGGAAAACTCTTCCCAGCTCAGGTCCCTAGTTGGTAACTCCAGCTCCCTGATCAACAGTTGACTTTTTGAGGGAGGGGATTCATTATTCAGTTACCATTTTCAGGTCTTCTTTACCCAAGATAGTAGTTGTCACGAGCCCAGCTGTTTCATTTTATAAAAATAACGTTCACATGCACTATATATAAAATGAACACTTAGTGAAGAGGGATATTGTTACACACCAGGCATATTTCAGACTGAAACAGGAAATAGATACGTGAAAGAAATGAGAGCCATCTCGTTCATTGACAGTCATTGGTGGTGACTGCACAACAAATTGTGCTGATTATCTTTCAAGTGCGCGCCGCCGTGTAAAGAAGTGGGGGACAGTACAGAAGACGCAGTGAGAATCCCTGTCTTTTGAATGAACTCTTTTATCCCGGGTTGATCTGTTCAAGCCAGCCTGTGCTCTCCTAACAGTGGTACATCTGATTTTCAGACATTCCTTTGGCTGTCCTCTTTGCTTTTCTGAGACTTGCGAGGCAATAACTGCTTTTATTTCTTTATTTTTAATCCATGTTCTATAAATACACCTGGTTACATGACTCACCAACCACTAGCCATCCCACACAAAGAGACAGGATTGTTTGGGGCCACAACAATCTGGTTTTGAGGGGGTGCTGTCTGGTTTCACCGCTTCCCTCCCTTTCTCACTGGAGTCTTTCAAGGACGCCTCTGAGTGGCTTTGCACAATGCAGTGAGGCGTGGTTTTGTCAGAACTTAGGGCAAGGGGAAAAAAAGAAAAAGAAAACTTCCCTCTAGTAAATTGGCAGAAAAACGTTTTCTAAAGGTTATACACCACCCACACATTCCTTTCAAATGATCAAAGCCTTACAAGAGGTCATGGAAGGAGAGAAGGGGAAAGGGGGAGCCTGGAAGAATTCAAAGTTCTATGTATTGCAAGTTTTGCTGAATAAGGGAGGGATTAGGACTTCTGTTATTCATTCTGGAAGATTTCTAGGTTGAAGGGGGCAAACATTACCTTGAATTGGTGCACTGATACCTCAAAAATGAACAATACACTTATCTCTTTCCTAGGTCTCATTCCAAGTTCTGCACTATTTTTGTTCGTTAACTTTTTAACGTGTTCTTTTCATTATTTTTTTCAGGTTTAGTTTTCATGGTCCTCTTTACTTCCTGGTTTCAGCAGAATATACTCAACTTGTTATCTTGATATTTGTGGCCCATCCCAAAGCAGGAAGTACTGAACATTTACAAGAAATCTGTTTGGACATGATTTCCTTACCCATTGCTAGTTTCTAAACTCAAGTTTAGTCTTTGGATTTGGCCTTAGTTTTACACTGTGTCTTGTTCATTCTCTATAGCTAGATCTAGACTTCCACTATTTTTCACCAGTTAGTGTGAAATGCTTCCTCATCTAGGTTTTCACAGAATTTATACCTTGATAAGACCTTTGCTCATAATGTAAATTTTACTTACTGTCCTCACTCTGACATTGTAATCTCCTTAAAGAAAGAGACTATGTCTGCTATATCTTTGCATCTCTACCTCCTAGCAAACTGTCTGACAGGTAATGGATACTTAATAAATATTTGTTGAAAGAATTAATAGATTAAAAAAAAAAACTTGCAAAGCCCCAGGCATAAATCTGTGGTTTTTCTTGACACTCTCTACCAGGTGCAAGTGGCTAGAGGCCAGAATTTTTGTTGTTGTTGTTTAATCCCTATTTGCCATTTGGTGCCCTGCCTCCCTTTCCAGTTTCTCTGTTGCCTTGGTCCATACACAAACACAAGACTTCTGTCACAATACAGAAAATAGATATGAGAAAACCCCTAGAAGGTACTTTAGCTTTTCAACTAAAGGAAATTTTATATCAGGTTTGTACTTGTTTCAGATAAATACTCTTCCATTGCATAATGCATATGGTGACTTGCTCATCTCTACTATTGCATGAGTAACATTCCAAGCAAGGTACTCTCTGTTCTTGCTCTCCAGGAGCAGGGTCTCTTCTGCTCTCTTGGCTGCTGCTTTGTGCATTGATCTTTAGTGTTTGAGCTGTTCCTAAATCCAGGTACCTTACTGGACTTTTAATTCAGTGCACTTTCTTGACCTCTGGCTTCCAGGTATACCATTGGCTTAGAAAGATTTTTTACTGATGCTTGCTTCTGGCCTGAAATTTAGAATTTACTTCCTGTTGAAGTCAGGATCTTGCTTTCCAGAGCATGACTTGGTCAGCCATGTGGTTGCTCTAAGCGATCTGACCCACCTGGAAGATTATGACAGCCCATGTGTGAGCTCTTAATTTAACATCTTTTAACACAGCCTAAGTTGGATTTACTGAGTCCTCCACTTTTTTTTTTTTTTAAATATCTCTTCAGCTTAGAATTCAGTTTGGAATGTTATAGAATATCATCTTTTCCAAAATATTTTAAAGCATGTTTTGAAAATACGTTCTTATTTGCCAAAAATATACTTTTTTTCCTAGTGTTTGCAAAGACAGTTGTTACAGCCTCTCTTCTGTGTCCCAAATTCACATTCCCCTCCTTTGAAAGAAATCCTGAATTTTAACATCCAATGATTCCAGACCCAAAGGGAATGCTGTTTATGTAAAAGTGTTTCTGTTTTGTCTTTGAGAAATTGCCAGCACAATGTTTCACAACTTAATTTTGTACTCAACATGTAGAGTTTTAAAAATTGTTTTAGAAAGTACAGAAATACAAAGTGTACTTTTTAGGACAAAACGTGTGTGTGTGTGTGTGTGTATGTGTGTGTGTGTGTGTGTGTTCGTGCACACATATGCAATGTATACTTACATAAATAGAGAGGATATATTTGGGGTAATTGCAGTGTTAATTGGAATGTTTTGGGGAGTGAACATTTATTGTTTTCTCTGCTCTGAAGCACTTCCTCTCACTTCTGATCATGTGGTTCTGATGGTGATTGCTAATTAGAATTAGCTCCTTCCCTGGCCATAGGGAGAGCTATGTTTCTGGCTGTCCCATAAAGCATATACCATGGCATTTGGTCCAGGCATGAGTATGGAACCCAAACTGAGTTTCCTAGAGTCCTTTCCTGACATTTGTCTTAACCACAGTTAGAAACAAAGGCTTCCTATCTTCTCTGGCTATAAGCTCTTAGGCTGTAAGCTCTGAGCTGCCCACAGATTTGTCCTATATGGAACCAGGCTGAGGGACAAGAGCTGACACAGGAAGCAAGATACCTATATGGAGAGAGAATCTAGAAGCTACTATGTTGTCCCCAAGTTATGTGCTCCCCAGTTGTACCTGTGGTTTCATGACATAAGCCTATGGATTCACTTTCCTATTTCTTCTCCTACCTTTTTTTTTTTTTTGGTTTTGTTTTAGTACTGTTTTTATGTTTTTTGATTTTTCTGAAATTTCTACCTTTGACATATCTTAATTTAGAATAATGAAGAAAAAGGTTTTAAACTTGTATTTTCCTAAGCAAAACTCTTGTTCAAGAAAGGAATATATCTTGGGTGATATTGAGCCTGGGTGGCTCAGTGCGTTAAAGCCTCTGCCTTTGGCTCAGGTCATGATCCCAGGGTCCTGGGATCAAGCCCCGCATCGGGCTCTCTGCTCAGCAGGGAGCCTGCTTCCTCCTCTCTCTCTGCCTGCTTCTCTGCCTGCTTGTGATCTCTGTCTGTCAAATAAATAAATAAATAAAATCTTAAAAAAAAAAAGAAAGGAATACATCTTAAGGCACCTGGGCCTTAAGCATCCAACTCTTGATTTGGGCACAGGTCATGATCTCAGATTCCTGGGATCAAGCCTCCCACTAGGCTCTGCACTCAGTACAGAATCTGCTTGTCCCTCTCCTTCCCCTTGCTTGTGTGCTTTCTGTCTTTCTCTCGTTCTCTCTAGAATAAATAAAATATTTAAATAAAAAAAAAGAAAGGGATATATGTTTACTGAAAACAAAATTCGGAAATAAAAAGTTTATTTCATATTGACCTATACCAAATAACAACCTCTATCTTTAAAGGAATTGTTTGTGTTTCATTTTTAAGATCATTTCCTTGTATTAGACTTAGATGTAATTTGGTTTTTAAAACACCAGGGCTTTTTTAGTTTAGTTTATTTGTTTTTAAGATTTTATTTGTTTATTTGAGAGAGAGAGTTCTAAAGAGCACAAGCAGGGGGAGCCACAGAGGGAGAGGGAGAAGCAGACTCCCTGTTGAGCAGGGAGCCTAACGTGGGACTTGATCCCAGGAACCCGGGATCATGACCTGAACCAAGGCAGCTGCTTAACTGACCAAGCCACCCAGGCACACCAAAAACCAAGGCTTTAAATATTAAAGTTTATTTCAATCAGATGGATCCTATTTCTGCTTTGAAGAGTTCTGGTTCCTGAAAAAAATAAAAATTAAAGTTAAAAAGGTTGTTCTGCTGTGTCTCCTAAAATTCCCTTTCAGATACACCCACTTTACATAAGTCTTACACATGGAGCCCTTTCCCTACAAGGCTATTTTCCAAAATGTCACCTTAGCCTTGGTAGACATTAGAATGATGAGTCCTTACGGATGTTGATGAAATCTCTTTAACACGTGTGTAATTAGACTGTAGTCTGTGGGTCCGATGAATCTTGCCAGATTTTTTATGGCATTTTAGGTTTAAGCCCCACTTAGCCAATGTACTCTTTGGACATCTTCTCAGGGTGACTCAGTTTTTATAGGCAATGGCTAATATTCAATAATTGCTAAGTCCAAGTTCCTAGATTGTAATTCTTTGGCATTTAAGACTGGTTTGTCCAGCTTTATCAACACGCTGACAGAACTGTTTCTGACTTCATTACTCAGCTAAACAAGTGTAGAGGCAAATACCTCTGGCATTGTCCATTACTCAGTCATGTTCTTGTGGCACAGAACTCCCAGCGACTGCCTGAGAAATTCTGCATGTTTCACAACTGCCAATGCAGATGTCCTTCATAGTGTACGTGGCCCGATTTCAGAATATGATGCAATGAACATTGCAATCTGGTGGAAAACATTCTATTTTTCTCCTACTGCCTGATAACTAGGGCACCAAGCAGGGTTTCTGGGTAAATTTTGGTGAGCAAGCATGTATGTGGATTTGAGGTAACTTCTCAATGGTCTCCACATCTGGTTATTCTTCCAGATTTTTTTTTAAATGCTACAATAAGTTGCATGTGTGTTATCATTTTTAGTAAAGATTGATAAAAATGGCAAAGGTGAATGGTATATTAAAAATTCCAATGTTAAAGTAACTTCAGAAACTATTTATTATATGTAAAGCTCTTACCTTAGAGTTTGAATCATGTGGTTAAAAATAATGTGCCTGAATAAAACTTACTGAATTGTTGATTATTTATGTCCCCCTATTTCCAAAAGGTTTAGCAACTATATGCAAAAAGCTACAAGGACAATTTAGCTAATGAGCACCTGGGAGGGCTCAGTCTGTTAAGCACCGAACTCTTGATCTCAGCTCAGGTCTTGATCTGAGGGGTGTGAATTTAAGCATCATGTGGGACTCCACAGTGCGCACGGGGCCTACTTAAGACAAAATTAAAGTAAGATTAAACAATATAAGAACCCAGGGGCTATGGCATTTGAGCAAAGAATACCCTAGAAGGCATGGAAAAAGAGAAATGCAGTAGGCTCCCATATAAATCTATAAAGGAGAAATTAAACTTCTGTCAAGGGAGGCAATGGGAGAATAGAATGAACTGTGAGGGCAGACCAAAGTGGGTTCTGATCTATATTCTGCCCTTTACTCACCGTTTACTTTGGATGGATTGTAACTTACCTGAGCTGTTCTCTACTTACCGGTAAAATGAATGTAACAATACTTATCTCCTCCCCATGAACATCTGGCAAAGAATAAAGTAAAACAAAAAAAAGTGGGGCACATAGGTGTTTTCGGTAAATTTACTTATCCCCTGCCATTGTTCTACACTCTAAGCAGAATTTATTGCAGAGTTTTCTTATAAGGGTCAGTGACCAACATTTTTATAGGAATGTTGTCATTGTCTACATTAGCACTTGATTAAGGAAAACTGAGGGTGAGAAATCACAGTAGCCCTCTATGAAGCCATCTCGTGGGGGGTAGTTAGCATGAGTTAGCCCACGTCGGCACTCTCTGGTTACCTCAAAAGGTCAAACTTGGAGATGGGATGGGAATAGGTGTTCAGTGTGCACCTCAGATTATTCCTCCCATTATCAATGGCTTCAGGCCAACTTTTGATAAAAGCTGAAACATTGAGACCTCTGAGATTGAGACACTTTCTCTTCAAGTGAGAGGAATTTTTCACTGAGTAACTTACTAGTTTTATTTTCTTTGCACAACTCTCATGATTGATGAAAATATGTAAATGAGATCATAAAGATCCACACAGTCTGTTAGCAGCTTGGTGTTTGTGTCACTAGCTTTGTGCTCCCATTGTTGTCCGAGGATGTCGGCCTTGAGTCTCCAATATGGTCACGGACATGTCTCTCCGCGTACTTTGTGTCGGGTGGCCTTATTAATGTCCATCACCAACAAAATCACTTGAAATATTTGGTGTCCACCACTGCCATGCAGGGAGCATCATTGTCTCGTGTCTCTTTGTGCCTCCAAAGCTGAAAATCCTTGGGGTACTAATAACTTCCTGTATTCTCTGCCAAGTTTCATGGCCCCAGAGTGATAGAATGGTCTGACAGAAATAGGAAGAATGCTCCTGAGCTGAGATCTGGGACTGACAGAGACTGTCTAATTCCACTATTGCATTCCTTCCTGAGTACCTTGGACCACTATCTCCATCTTGTGACCTTCCCTATTTTCACTCCCACCCTGGAAAATGAACTCATGCAAAAAAGGCCAACACTGCAGTATTGGCAGTGGTAGGGAGCCACCATCTTGTGGTTCATTGGATGTCTCAGCCTTCGGTCCAGGCAAGTCACTTTGCCATGTTTCTACTAAACTGGGAAAATGATTAACCACGTGGCAGTATTCTAAAATATTTGTTAAAAATAATTATGTTCTTGGGGCGCCTGAGTGGCTCAGTGGGTTAAATCCTCTGCCTTTGGCTCAGGTCGTGATTCCAGGGTCCTGGGATCGAGCCCTGCATCGGGCTCTCTGCTCAGTGAGGAGCCTGCTTCCCTTCCTCTCTCTCTGCCTGCCTCTCTGTCTGCTTGTGATCTCTGTCAAATAAATAAAAATCTTTAAAAAAAATAATTATGTTCTTACGGAATTTAACCTGGGAAGGAGTCCATGAAGAAATATCTTGAGGGAAACAGTGCCTTTAGGGAACTGAGCCCAGATCAGAGCAGAACACACTGTGGTTCTTTCTAGCCTGCCTCTTTTCCTGCCTCACGTTATTTAGAGACAATCTGGTAGAAGAAGAATTACAAGAGAATGGATGAACAGTGAAGTCAGAGGAGTCTTCAGAGTCTACCATAAAATCTGGAGGAGCTGGGTGGAAGGATAAGGGCAGTAATGCAGTTTTGTGTTGGAGACTGAGAAGGAGAACTAGGAGAGTTGAGGTAGTCTGTGACTTGCCTGCCACACTCATCTGGAAAGCTTGCTTAAATGTGTTACTGGGCTTGTGCTCAGTCCTCCATGCCCAGCATTTATTCAGTCAGGATCTTTGGAATTCGGTCCAGTGTTTTTTTTTGGGGGGGGCACCCAGAGTCTTCTGCTGGACACTGCACAGCTCCCAGATCAACAATTTGTAGATTCTAGGACTAAGTGCACATAGCACCAATGGATATGAAATAAACTACGTTATTCACATAGTAAACAGCAGAAGGATTCTCCAAGGAGAAAACCTCAGGTTAGACGTAGGGAAGAGCCAGAGCTACGCAGATAGAGTGGATTTGGCCCTTACAGTGGCTGTGGAGTGCACTGCGGAAAGTGTGGAGCATGAATTAGTTAGGAGTTTGAATGATCTGAACTTCCCTTTGGTGCCAAAGAATGAATGGCGCACTTGGGTGCTCTAAACTTGGATGCCCAGATGTGGAACGGGCAGGGAACGGATGATGGGGATCTAAAAGTTGTCAAGGGGAAAACATTAAAAATAGAGCCACCTTCTTTATTACAGCTGGTATTATGCATAAACTTTAACAAACTTCTTTTTTAAAAAAGTACATATGTATTTATTTATTTGAGAGAGAGCGTGCGTGCAAGCCGGGCAGTGGGGAGGAATGGGAGCAGGCAGAGGGAGAGAGAATCTAAAGCCACTCCACGCCTGGTGCAGAGCCCATCAGGACTCCCATCTCACAATCCCGAGATCACAGCCTGAGTGGAAACTGAGAGTGGGTCACTTTCACCAAGGTGCTACCCAGGTGACCCAACTTTAACAAACTTCTAAGACAAGTTCTTTGCATTTTGACGTTTGAGAACCATCGGTTAATGGCCCTGACTGGTGTGAGTCTCTGGCTGTCTTGTTTCTAGCAGGAAGAGAGACTTCCTTGTTCTGATTCCAAGCTTGGGCCACAGTGCTTGGGCACCACGAAAGCACCCGAGACAGGCAACATGCTCCCGTTTCCCACCCTCCCAGGACCGTGCTGAGCATCTGCAATGAGTCTGGGCATCAGAGGCAGGAAGGACTGTACATCAACTCTGCAGAAGCATTTTACAGCCCAGCTGACTATCAAACAGAGTTTCTGAAATGTGTGACCACCACCTGATAGCTTCCCTTAGTTTTATTATCCAGGTTTGCACTTTGCTTTTCCAGTCCAGTGACATCATTAAATAGGATGCTCTGAGACAACCGTCATTTATCCTCACAATGACAACATCAGCAGGATGTTTTATTTCCGGTCTATTTGGAATAGGTTCCTCTTTTCCCCATTTCAGGCTCTTCTCTGAAATTCCAACCTTTCTCTGATGGACATCTGCTCCACTGCATTCCAGGAACTGCTTGTGGAGTCCTGAAAATCAGCACAGGTACTGTGGAATCTGCAGGATGACTTTACCTGAAGATGAATGATATTGCCTCACAGAAATCCAGATGGCCAGTGAGCAGAAGCCTTCAGTAAACATTCGGATAACCACGCTGTTACTTAGCAGGACTTACCAGCTGGAAACATTATCAGTGTGAGGCTGCGTGCATTGGGCATTGACATTTTGTATTATTATTGGATGTTTTACTGGAAAGTAAAAGAGGATCGCTAAATCAGTTGGCGAATTTGGTTAGCAGAGTGGACAAAGCAAACTTTTAGCAGCAAGCACATACTTACGGGCTTACGAGTTTTACAGTGGACCCACGAGGTTTCATTTGTAAACACTGAATTCAGCCAGTGAGCCCCAGATACTCTTTTTTATTTGCCTTTTGCATCATGGATCTTAACAAATTCCAAAGTATGAGCTGGCCATTTACTATCTGTGGTAACTGTTCTCAGCTAACACTTGTATTACTTCATTGAATACTTACTAAAATCCTGTGAAATAGGTACTGTTTGTTTTGTTTGTTTTTTTTTTTCCTGGATTTTATTAATAAGGAGATCCTAAGAAGCGGAGAGTTTGAGTAACTTGTCATACAGCTAGTGAGTGGTGTAGTTGAAAGTGAGCCCGAATCTGGAGCTGGGCACAAAAACACTGCAGTGATTGCCTTTAAGCAGATTGCTTTCTAGAATATTTTTAGAAAATAGGATATTAAGGGCTGGCTGTTACTAGAAACCATCTAACCTTTCCTAAAATATTGTAAGAGTGTTCTTCTAGTCTAAGAATTCATTTCACTTGACAATATACATTATTAAATGTGTGCTTCAGGTACAACTTAGAAATAGTTATAAGATCTAGGTATTAGGGTGAATATCTTCTTCCCCTGCTTTTTTTTTTTTTTTTTTTCAACTTTTGTGAAGTGAATTTTAAGCTGTGTCCTTCAGACTCCCTTTAATGGCTAGGGATGGGAGTAGGAAGCATGTGGATCGGCTCCCTCGGGTTTTAACATGAATGGAGTTTATCTGTTGTCCATCTTAGGCTTTCAGATAAAATCCTTGTTGAAAACAGGATTGGCTTACTCAAAACAAAACAAAACAAAAACAGAAAACAGAAAAAGCTTAACAATGCCTGGACTGGACAGTGTTCAAAACCTGCTCATCGAGAACCTCCTATGACTGAATCAGCTTGAATCTGGCTGTCCGGTCAATGCAGATGTTTGTATATCCATACAGTCCAAAAGCTCTTGAGTACTTAACCTTTTTCAAGTACTGGGGTTGACACAGAAATGATGAATTAAATCTCAAGGATCAGAAAGCTTCCCTGGGGAACAAAGGGTAGATAAAGCAATCTAAAAACTCCACATAATGCACCTTAAGTGCGATTGCAGAAGATGCTTTGGGGCGTCTTTTATCTAGCATGCTGAGAATAAAGGGCTACCTGGCATGTCCTCCAACAGCTTCAAAACCCCATTTAAAGAAAGGGAATGGCATTTTAAAGGTTTTGAGGATGGGAGAGGTGGTTCTGAGATTTTGTTCAGTGGTGGTGCAGGAGAGGAGAGCAGGGTTACAGGCAGAGGGAGGGCAAGAGCGAAGAAAGGTGTGAGCATCTGGTGAATGCAGTGTTTAAGAGGGTTGAGTAGCAAGAGACAAGAAATGCTATTGGGAAGCAGGTCGGGACAGATTTGCAGGAGGACTGTTATGCTGAGGGGTTGGATTTTATGCTCTAAAGAGGGAGGAACAAAATTCTCTCTCTCTTTTGTAAAGATTTTCTCTATTTATTTGACACAGAGAATGACAGAGAGAGAGAAGGAACACAGCATGGGGAATGGTAGAGGGAGAAGCAGGCTTCCTGCTGAGCAGGGAGCCTGTGTGCAGCTCGATCTCAGGACCCTGGGGCCATGACCTGAGTCAAAGGCAGACGCTTAAGGACTGAGCCACCCAGGTGTCCCGGGAGGAAAAATAATTCATAAATTTGTTTTTTAGGAAGGTAGATATCCTGACACTGTAGAGGCTGGATTAAGGAAAGAGAGGTTAAAGGAAAAGAGATCAATTGAGAGATTGGTTTAGATTGTCTGGATCAGAGAGCATAAAGCCTGGAACTGGGGAACGGTCATTAGCCCTTTGAGTAGAGAAGGTAGGTTTTTTTTTTTTTTTCTTAATATTTTATTTATTTATTTATTTGAGAGAGAGACAGTGAGAGAGAGCATGAGCAAGGAGGTCAGAAGGAGAAGCAGACCCCCCGTGGAGCTGGGAGCCCGATGCGGGACTCGATCCCAGGACTCCAGGATTATAACCTGAGCCAAAGGCAGTTGCTTAACCAACTGAGCCACCCAGGCGCCCGAGAAGGTAGGTTTTGATGAGAGAGCCAGGATTATAGTGCATCATTAATAAATTACTACTAAATTTTTTTAAAAAAGCCTTTGTCTCAGTGATGATATTAAGTTGAATAAGCAGTTCAGAGATTGTGGGGAAATTGTCACACAACTGCTTTCTGTGCTCTAAATGTATCTAATCAGTAGGTAGATACCTTTAGCAAAGTTGTATGCCCATTACAGGTTTTGTATAAAGACACCATTTATATGTATTTATAAGTGATTTGTTTTCTGTCCACAACCCATGGCAGCCTAGAACTAGCCCTGAAATTGCTTTGTAGATATTCCTGACAGATTTCTCAGGTCTATTAGCTGGTGTGATAAAAACGAGTCTTTAAATATGAAGCAGTTTGTCCTTTTACATTTTGCTACTTTTATAAATGGCCCTCCCCCCCGCCAACAATTGGAATTTCTTTTTTTTTTTTTAAGATTTTATTTATTTATTTGACAGACAGAGATCACAAGTAGGCAGAGAGGCAGGCAGAGAGAGAGAGGGTGGGGGAAGCAGGCTCCCTGATGAGCAGAGAGCCCGATTCGGGGCCTGATCCCAGGACCCTGAGATCATGACCTGAGCTGAAGGCAGAGGCTTAACCTACTGAGCCACCCACACGCCCCAACAACTGGAATTTCTAATTAGATAAATATTTAATGTGTATCCAAAGGAGACTGACAGTGTCCATTCCCCTTTAGTGGCAAGGACTTAGACCTTTCACATTGATTTACTCTCATCTTAACACTGTCTTGGTAAATTTTATTGAAAGCATTTTTGGCACGAATGGTGATTGTGGTAGTAATGCTGGTGGTGGTTGTTTTCAGGGAACATGTAATCTAATTCTTTCAACTTGGAAGAGTCAAAATCTTAATTTTGGAACAGATAGTGCAAGGACTGTAGTAGAGCTCTGTACGGGCTCTCCACACTGTTTACAGCGGCTGTATAACTAAAAGAGAACTGATTATCGGTGTGTCAAAAACAGCAAAGCAAGGGAGAAATCAGAGTTACTGTTCTTTTAGATTTCCTATTGTATTTTTCATAGTGCATTTGAGAAAGGCACTCTGTAAAGTATTTTAACCAGTTGGTGTTTATTTGCATTAGACTTCTTGTGTCTTCTTTAAAATTGTACTATCTGTTCTGTCAATTTTCTTTTCTGATAATGTGTGGAATATGAGACTGTCATCTCTTAAGAGCAAACTTCTAACTAGCTTAGCTCTTGACATTTCTCTTGAACAGTTTTCCTGTTGCCATGTTTCACGTTGTCATGTTTTTTTTTTTTTCTGATAAAACAAAACAAAGCAAAAATGCATGATTCTGTATCTAATATCTCTTCCCCCATTACTTCCAGTATCACATATTTACAGACCCTGAATGGGTGGTACGAGTGCCATGATGCCTTGCAGGAAGAGATTTTTCTAAATTTCCGTAGAGTTTTTTTTTTTTTTTTTCTGACATATTAGCTCTTCTAAATCTTTGTGCTTCTTGTTGGTTTCTAGACAGTTCAATTAAAAGTCAGATGAACCATCTACAGCTAAACATACCCAAATGACTTCATGTTTATCTTGTAAGACCAGCATTTCATTCCCAGCTTCCCTCAACCACATTAATAGTACTTCCTTTCTGCTTCATTCTGTATCCTTTCTTAATGTGGAACTCTGTAGAAGCAAGCCTTTCCTTCTGTTTTTCATCGCAACGATTGCCTGATTATCTTATGATGCATCACTGTCAGCTCGGTTTTCCCGAGGTATACAGTGTATGGGAGACAGAAGACAAAATAGTCTGGAGACAGCACTTATTGAAGTAGGCACAAGCTTTATTGATGACTTTGGTTTGAAAATCTCTTCCAAGCAAAGCTGTCTCCTGATACACTCTTCGGAGAAGAGAAGTGAGCTCACGTTCAAGTACACCGTCCACATGCATTGCCATCAGTATACCCTGTGTGCACATCATCTCCACTCCACCCCTTACCCCACACTAGAGTTCTCTTGCTCCCCTCTGGCTTCTCCTCCCTCCCACCCTCCTCCTCACCCACTTTTTCATTTTTGACCCTTGGCTTCTAAGTCTTCCTGTTGTCAGAGTCCCTTTCTGATGCCTTATCCAGAAGCTGGAATCTGCATCATTCTGAATTAACAATAGATTTAGTTACATAAAGGAGATAAGGTCATAATTTACATGGGAATCTGCCCCCAGGTCCTTAATTTCTCTGAATAATTGTGATAACTAGATCACTGTGATAAAAATCAATATCTGGAATCCTCATACTTAATATTACAGAGATTGATAGATATTCAATAAATACTGGCTGATAGGATAAATGAATGAATGAATGAGTTTGTTGGAAATGAGCCCCACCATTCTTCTTCCCACATTCCATTATTTAAATTCCACTGGAAAATAAGTGCAGAAATGGAGACAGTATGTAGAGAGAATGTCCAGTTCTTCTCCATTTTTTAAAAATATGGTATTATGTAAGGCAAATGAATATATAAAGGAATTCTGGCTTTTTAAGTTCCTCTGCTTTCTGTTGTCTCGACATAAAAGGGCTTCTGTAATTTCATCTTCTGGGTTTAAAGAAGTCCAGTTGGGCACATGCAGAAAAAGATAATTAGGTCTTACATTAAGATTTACAATAGCAGTGAAAATTGAAAATCTTCTTACACTTTGGTTGACGACCGAGGTGAGAGAAATAGTCAATTTAGGAAAAATGAAAGAAGTAAAACTTGTATTCAAGTGGTTTTTTTTTTTTCTTTTTGGCCCGCTGCTTCTGGTGCTGAGGGAGGACTCCTGAAACACTGATGACTGTGTTGTTCTCACAGTGGTACAGGGCTTTGTACTCCGCAAAGCATGTTCGCACACATTTCTCTTTGATTCTTGAAACAACACTATGAGCCTTATCTCCTGCCACTCTCCCCCTTGGTGTAGCCACATGAGTCTTTTGCTGTTCTTGGACCCTGTCAAAATCCTCCTTGCCTTGGGGCCTTTGCACATGTTTTCCCTTTGTCTTGGAATGTTCTCTCCAAACCCTACCTTCCCACTCCTTTTTCTTAAATACTGTTCCCTAAGGAGATGTTCTTTGACCTCCCAGATTAAGCTACATCTCCCTGTTGTTATTTGTACTCCTTAGTTTTTCCTTATGGCAATTTAAGAAAAATGTAGTTACATATTGTTTGTATGTTTGGAGGTTTATCTTCCTTTCTAAATAAATGACAAGCTGCCTGGAAATCATGACAATACCTAGCATACCATTCACCACACTCCCTAGTGTGTAGTAACGACTCAACAAATGTTGGATAAATGATAAGGCCTGCCTCACCAGTCATGAAAATGATACTCCAGTTGGTTACTTGATTTTCCTACCCCTCATGGGCATGGAAAGTGGTAGAAATGGAAGTAGAAGCCAGGACTTGTGATTATAATTTAATGGCAGGGGGCTTTCCTGGATTTTTTCTTTAACATCAATTCTACTTATCTTCATGAAATAGTTATTTGGGCCAATATCTGGGGTAAATAAGTGGGTGGAAATGGTCAGAAACATTGGGAAGGATACCAGCTTGTTGCTGGCTTCTCGTTTTCCTATATATCTCTCTAAGATGTGGAGATCTTTCCACAGACGAATTTCAGTTGGTACGCCATAGGTTTCAATATTGCAACCCAAAGAAATTCGCACTGCTGACTGCTGTTCACATGGTGTAAGGAAGATAGTCCGGGGATTTTAAAAAATAAGATTCATGCTTCCAGCGCTTATTTGGGCAAAATTCCCAAGAATCTCAAAGGAAGGGTACCTTGGATAACACTTGTTGAATCCAACCTGTATTACTAGATTTTGGGTTTGGGTGTTTTTGTTGTTGTTGTTTTGTTTTTATATACCTGGAATTACTACAAAATACCTGATCATATGTTTTTTGCAACTTCCAAATCCTGATCAGTAGGTTTGTATTTTATTCATTAGTGGTTGCTAAGGGTGTGCGTTTTTTTCTAAGAGTGGGCATTCTCCACGGCAGCTCTCAACAAATACCCTCCAGCTGAAAGTGGATGTGTCTGGCATTAAAATCACTAGCATTCAGGCTGAATCAGAGCCCTGTGTTTAGGGTAGATCACCTCATCTCTCATGCTGCCATTAACAGCTTGCATTCCTGGGAGATGGAATAAGCCATCTGAGTCAACAGAGCCCCAGCTATTTCTGAATATTGGTGTGGCCTTTTTGATGGGTTTTCATAAGCTTTTATTAAACTTAATAATAACATATTTCTAATATTTACTTAATTATCACCCATAAAATCTAGACACATACCCACTTTTTTAACTTTAGGAGCTTTCAGTCTTCTGAGTTCTATTTCATTTTTTGAAACTCTATCTGAGACTATTTATCCAGACTATTTACTGCAGCTTTAAAATCTCAAGGAATTGTGTATTTTAGTTGATAATGTCAGATTTATTGTTTTGGGGGAGAGGGTGGGAGTTTATCTTTTTAGATGTAGGACCATCAATATAAAATTTAATTATTAAAAGAGATATTAAACAATTCCAGATATTCTAGGATTCTCAGATAATCTAGAATTGTTTAGAATTTCAAAAATATTGGACTTGAGATGAAACCTAACTAAAAATTAGGTTTTGCAAAGGAGAGGAAGGAAGAGAGAATTCCAGGCTAGTGTCGGATGGCCTTAGTGTGGTGTCGTATGGTCATAGGGATGGTTTAGCTTATTCAGGGGTCTTGGAGAAGTTAACATCAGCTACAGCAAAGCTGAGATTGGTTGAACAGGTCAAGTGGTGCCCAGAAAGACTTGTATCAGTATTACTTATTTAAAAAAATCATATTGAAGTATATTATATGTAATTATATTTTACCTTTATGAATTGAGTATTGCTAACCTACATTTTTCCTCTTCCTTGGGTGACATGTTATCTAAAGACCCTGCGTCTCATGGTGGGAGAAGTAGGTCTATATAGGAGGAATGGAAGTGTTTTATAAAACCTTCAAATACTATAAGCTCATACAGGGAAGGATTGTGATTCCATACAGTAAATCCTGCTATGATACTATGAAATATAAGAGTTAACTCTGAGCAAGGCGGGGGTCAGTGATTTGTGCTTTGTTCTGGACCAGAGCCACAGGGAACAAAGTAACGCAGCTGGGTGTTTGGACACCATGGATTCCACACAGTTGGTGTCCTCTAATTCAGATCCAGGGGATTTTACAGAAGTTGGTGTCTATTTGTCTTCATGACGTTAGAAACAAGTGTAGTACTTGGTATTGAGTTGGAACTCAATACATATTTATTGAATGGGTAACTAAATGAAGACTTGATTTGATGGTGCTACAAATCCATTCTGAGCGTCCCTAATCAACTTTCCTTCCCATTTGCTCCAGCAGCTCTTTTTGACCTTCTTCATCTTTCTGAAGCCCAGTCCTTTGCTATTTTGATGCTCATTCTTGTTTCCTCCTTCACTGAAGAGATAGAGGTTATCAGCTGGTAATCCACCATAATATTCTTTTCCATTTACCCAACACCCTCATTTAAAGGCATATTTACACGTAAATAATTATTTTTTCCCTTTCCTTTTCCTTTAATCATGTCAAAGAACTGTCCCACGTTTTTCTCAGAGACCTCTCAACATCAGTTGATCCGTCTAACTCTTTTTCCTGTGCTTTCAAATTCTCAACAATCTTAAACATAATATATAATATTAAGTATTAAGGATAATAAATGCTGAGAAAATAAATAGATATTCTAATATTCAATTAAAAACTGTGATCAGTGATATGAATAACTCCTCTCTCTCTGTGACTCCCATGATATTATGGTGGAGAATAGCAGGAGGAGCTTACTTTAGATTGAGGGGTCAAGATCACTCTGAGGAGATGACTCTTAGCTAAGACCTTCCAAAAGAGGGATTAGTCATGGAGGGAGGAGAGAGAGAGGAAGAGAGAGAAAAGAAAATGGATTAAATAAAGGCTCTGAGGTAGGAGTTTCATGTATGATAGCAATTCAAAGAAGGTTGTGGTAGCTGGAGCATAGATCAAAATGGGGACAGTGGCACAGGAAGGGTTAGAGGGTCACCCAGTTAGTTCTTTGGTCAGGGAGGTGGGTCAGAAGGGGAACCAGAAGCTAGACCATGATGGGTATTTTAAAGCAAAGTGAGGAGTTTGGATTTTATTTTGTGTCCAAAGGAAGGCCAGGATCCATTTTATGTTGTAAGGAAATTACTTTTATTGCAACATGGGGTTAGAGGAGAGTTGGCAATGTAGAAGCAGAAAGACACTTTGGAGACTGTTGCAGGACGCTTTGTGGGAGATAGTGATGGTCTGGGCCAGGGTGAAGTTGGATACAAGTGGGCAAATTTGGGGAGCTAGTTTTGCATCTGTGATCTCAAGAAGCAAAATGCTGAAGGTTGTCGTGCTGGAATACCTAATGGACAACCTAAACATTAAATGGAGGCACCAGAGGCATAGGAAATAGAAAGAAGAAAAATGGAGATTATAAAGCTCTAGAAAAGAAACGTTTGAAAATGTAGATGTAATATGCTTGGTCTCTTGGATCCAATTCTGACTTCTCTAATTGATGTGAGACCATTGCACCTGTTTCCCTTTGAGTATTACAGAAAAATGGAATGAGGTTCATGATTCTTCACAGGCAATCATTGTCACAGCATGTCTTGCTTTTCTCCTCCAGGCTACTTTAGCAAGCTTGCTCTCTTTAGAAAGTTCCAGAGATGGCTACTTCATTGTCTATGGAAATGTGCAGCTCACAAATCTGGGAATCTGAATGCTCTTTTAAGAACTGCCTCCTCCTACACTCCTTTACTCTGGGGGCAGCCCCAAGAGGGCATCTAGCAAACATTCAGTTGGACCCTTTCTTATAGATCCTTCCCCACAGACTGTAAAAATGGTTCTCTTGGAGGCTCTCACATCTTGGCCTCTAACCATGATTACTGCATTCTGTAGTAGGCTAAGAACATCTACCCATACTTCACTTCTCATTTCCCCTTGGCATTCCTCTTTATGTATTTGTGGATGAGATGAGGGAGGATAGAGTAGTAGTTGATTTTAGTAGCACTGATTCTTTGCTTATTGTGGTTCTGGTGGTGATGAGGGGTGCATAATAGCCCACTGCTGACTGCTGCCCTTAGAATGTAGCTCTTTGTGAACTCCTAAGTAATAGGAAAATTTCTACCAACCTCCTCTTAGATTTGTTTTGTTTTTTTGATTTTCTGATTACCAAAGCCCACATCAAGAACTGGACAGTAATTCAATATGCTCTTGCTGCCTGTGTTACCCTTTGGATTTCTTATGGCTTAAGTTGGGCTACTACTGGGTCTAATATGGTTTACATGTTTGCTCTGACATGACTGTTGGCCATGAATGCTTCTTAGTCCTCTGTCATTTTCTCTTTATTAGTGGCTTTCTGTTCATTTGCCTTCCTTCTCCAGACCTGCCGCTTTCTTAGGTGGCTCTGTGTACCATCAATATTAGACTGAGGTATTTCCAGCCTGTGACTACCTGTTTCAGGGGTGGGTATGGGTTATCAACTTCTTTCCCTTGTCCCTATCCAGTTTCTTTGGGCCCATGATCCACATTTGGAAGAAGAGCTAGAGGAACAGAACTACAGAAATAGGAGAAAAGGAAAGGGGAAAGAAAGTGTCAGGAAATTTACCTGGGATGGGGCTTTTGGGAGAGATTTTGGATTTTAAATAGTGAAAGACTCAAACACATCTCTGGGTATAATAGATGTGAAAAGAAGAAAATGAGGAGGTTTATGGGGAGCCTGGGTGGCTCAGTCGGTTAAGCATCAGCCTTCAGCTCACGTCATGATCCTGGAGTCCCAGGATAGAGCCCTGCATCTCTCTCCCTGCTCAGTGGAGAGTCTGCTTCTCCCTCTGCTCCTCCTTCCTTCTCATGTTCTCTCTCTCTCTCTCTCTCTCTGTCAAATAAATAAATAAAAATCTTTAAAAAAAGAAAAAAAGAAAAAGATGTTTGGTGAGATGGCACTATGGATTTATGAGTTAGACTGACAATAATGGTTTTTGATTGACAAATACATGTAATGCTTTTACAGTTAGTATTTGCTGTTGATCTGCAGTTCTTGGAACTTGTTTGTCTCTGATTTTATTATTTAGATTGAGAAGACATACAACCTGATTATTTCAAAATGCTTGCTGTTTTCTTCTATTAAAAAGTGGAGAAGCTTGGGATCAATGGTCCTGTGTTTAGCAGAGCATCTTAATAATGTTTTCAATATGCAGATAAAGGTCATGCTGGTTGGGTTTTCCTTCCTTCCTTCCTTCCTTCCTTCCTTCCTTCCTTCCTTCCTTCCTTCCTTCCTTCCTCCCTTCCTTTTTTAGCAGGCAGAAAGTGAAACATAAATTCCTTTTTATAAGAAAGTAGAAAGCTTAGGGAGGCAGAGGAAGAGCAGAAATAAAGTCTGGAGAGCCAAAGAGTTGTGGGCAATGAGCAAGGAAGAAAGGTGTGCAATCAGAAAGAAATTTCCCTTCCCTTCAGGGAAAAATCTGATGAATTTTTAGTACGGTGTGATCTAATGTTCAGTTTAAGTTGGTGTCTGTACTATGCTGTGCTCTAATTTCTCTCTGTTACCCTGAATCATTAGGAAAATGTGGTCACCAGTAACAGCCTTTTGCAAATAGTGCTTTGGGGATTTGAGGAGTAGTCAGTGTCCACATGCCACAAAGGAAGATAATAGTGGACACAGAAGTGCAGAAAGCAGAGAAGACTTGGGTAATTAGTTTAGTGAAAGCAAAAATATTAGACAAAGAAGTCACTAGGAGAGGGTAAGCATTTAGGCAATCTTTGTAGATTTGGGGTAGAGGGAGACTGGTTTTCCCACTTGGTCTGAAATGGGTAGTCATGCATTCCATTTGAATATTATAGGAAATTAAAGGAAATGCTGACCTCAGATGACAGAAGACCTTAGGGACATCCAGGTGACAGGAACATGAAGTTCCTAAATAGATGACTTTAACTCAAAGATAAGACATTAGCTTTTAATGCTGAAAAGCTATATACTTCGTTCCAAATTTGCCATGTGCAAGTAATGGATATTCTCTGGCAGCCTTCACAGTATGATTGTATTGTATTGTAATCTATCAGTGTCCAGGACAGTTTAGAAAAGCAGCAATCTTTGATCTGTGGGCAGAGTTGATTGCCTATAATTGGCAAAAAAATTCAGGACGTGGAATGTTGTGCATTTTTTTGATTTTTTTGGGGGGAGGGATTAAATTTTAAAGTAAAATGTGTATTTCCCATAATTCAGTAGGATAAAGAAGGCCAACGTTTCAAAGAAGACACCAGGAAATAATCAGTTGCTATTTCTTTGTGCATGGATTCTATGTGGAATTATAATCACAAAATTCCAGGGCTGGGAGAAACTTCCATGCCTATGGGCATGACTGCTCACGACCCACCCAAAAGCCATTCCCCCTCTTCCGCCTTGCTAACAGAAGTCGTGGTGGCAGTGTATTCAGCCAGAAGAATATACTGTCTAGACTTCCTTGGAGATAGGCACAGCCAATGAGTCATAAGAAGTCACTAGAAAGGGCTTGGAGATCATTTAAGAGGGCAGTGCCTTCCTTCTGCCTGGAACATAGACGTGCTGCCCAGAGAGGCAGTAATTATTTTACAGTTGTGGAGATTCAAGCTGTGCAGCCAGGATGATGAAGCAGAAGAGTAAGGGCCAGGGGAATCCAGGACATTGTAAAACCACAATATCTGCCCCAGACCTCTTTTATGTGAGAGGGAATAAACCGGTGTTGGCTGTATCTTGATTATTAGGAACGGAACACAATCCCTGATACAATGATTATTTAAAATTTGTTTTTTCCCCCCCTTTCTTAAAGATTTATTTATTTATTTGACAGAGTGAGAGAGAAAGAAAGAGCAGGGGGAGCGGTAGGCAGAAGGAGAGGGAGAAGCAGGCTCCCTGCTGAGCAGAGAGTCCAGGAGGGGGTTGATCCCAGGACCCTGGGATCATAACCTGAGCCGAAGGCAAATGCTTAACCAGCTGAGTCACCCAGGCACCCCGATATAGTGATTATTTAGGAAGGTTTTTCCATTTCTCTGTAAGGAGGCCCAGAGAACTTATCCCAGTCTCACCTCTGTGGTATTCTTGTGATATTATGTGTGTCCAACATGAAAGTATAACAGTTTATTATATCATAAAATTACCAACGGAAGTCAAAACTTCAAATTAAAAACATTCCATTCAAAATCCCAGAGAATTTTTATTTATAGTTACGTGGGAGGGATGGGTTAAGAATATAGCCCTCCTGGGGTAAAATCATGAACATTGAAACACAGTGCTTCATTCTTACATTCATTGACATGTATCGATTCCTGCTGTCATGGTTCAGGTTAGGATCTTGTTTCCTTGCACTTGGACAAATGTAACAGCTTCCTGCCTTTTAGATTTACCTCTGCTCCTTCTGTAAACCTTCTACAGATTAATTTACAATGACACGTTTTTCCCTCTGTTTAGAAACTCTCAGTGGGTTCTCATTTCTGACTGATTAAAATCCAGACCCATTAGCTTGGAAATTCTTGGATTTTCTATGCACTATTGTTGCTTTTCCTCCTTCAGCCTTTGCTCTGATCCTCTTTTTTACCTTTTATTTGCCTCCTGGTTCCAACTATCTCTCAAGGTCTAGGTCTGTAACCAACCTAAAGCCAAGGCTCCCATCTTTCAACGCTGTTTGCAATAAAGGCACTTGTCATGAGGCCGTTTAGTTGCTTGGTGTCAGTTGGTGCGGCACTTTCTTCGCTGGGTTTCTCACCGTCTTCCTGCAGTTTCCTTCCAGCTCCTTTTCTGAGTTTCTGTAAACATTGCATTCATTAAAAGCTACAATTCATTCAGAGTTACAATTTGGATGATTTCAACTGTTTTATCATTCTAAATGCTTAACTTGCATCAGTCCCAAGGGAGAATCAGATTTCTTTGCAAAAAGAGGAAAAAAAAATATGGTAAGCTAGTGGAAGGTTGGTAGAATTTAACTAAATTACCATTTTTATGTAATATAAATTATACCTTACACTTAAAAGTCTCTGAGAGGCATACATAAACTACATAACCCTTATGGTTTATTGAACTGATGTTATTTTGGTTCTTCTTTTTTTTTTTTTTTTTTTTAACCAGTGTGGGTTTAATTAAACCCAGTACTAGATTAGCTCTGCAGAGGGTTGACAAAAATGGGCATGTCAACACATATATTTCATGCACGTTCTATTTTATCGTGGGAAGCAGAAAGAATATAGGGACATCAAATCCGGGAAGTGCAGAGAGTGGGACTTCTCTGCTATTCTTGAGGGAGCTGGGCTTAGGAGGTGGGGCGGGTATTTCACCTGTCTGGGGTGAAGTCCTACTAGGTCTTGTAGCCCTCGTGACATTTATTAAGTTTCTTGTGCCTCAACATTATCACCCCCTAACCCCAGGAGTTACTTTGTAAGATTCCAACAGGTATCTTTAATGTATCACATCATCTGGCCCTAATATTTCGGTTCCCTGTATAATTTCTAGTTTAGATCAGAGCTGAGTGACAGTCCTGCAGTTACATGACAGCAGTTGTGAGAGTGGACAGTGAGTCCGCCTGTGTTTAAGGCTTAGCAGGAATTGAGCGCCATCAGTTGGCATGGAGCTTATCACTGTTCGAAACATAGTTATCCTCTTCTGTTCTTGATATGAGTTTACACAAATTTACAAATAATATATTACATATGATTCCATATATGCATGCATATACATATTAATACTTTAAAGAGGGTAAAGAATGTTTATTTCTATATCTATATATATTTGTATGTGTATATATATATGTAAATAAATATAAGCTACTTGCACGAGGCTAGGCATCACCTTATCTTAGTAAGTTATCACATTATTTTCATTATTGTTTGCTCTTCTGGGAGAATATAATAGTGAATTACTACTAAGAATGGGGCAGCGTCTTGAGTTATAAGGATGTTTGTATTTTAAAATGACATTGAGGATTAATTTCCCTTATGATCACCTGTTATTGTTTTGCTCAGCCTTCTATATGACAGAAAAACACAATAAGTTAGATTTGATTTAAAGACCCCGATATCAAGTCAACTGAAAATCAATGTATCCTGAGAGAAAGTAATAAATTTGTGAAACAAATTTAGAAAGCATGAGATTTTGTCTCCTCTGCTAAATCTAGAGACTTTAAAGGGATTCACGTGGTTTCTTGACTAATAAGTGGACCAGTTTGTTTCTCTATAGGGCTCATCTCACCCTGTAACTTTCCTTACTGAATTCTGCTACCCTCTTATTGGAACACAGAACATATTGTTCCCTCTAGTGTATGTTGCCCTTAACGAGGGCAAAGCATGTTTTTTGAAGACTATGCACCTGACAGATCGTCATTATCAAGGAATGAATGTGTGCCTTTTAAGCTGTGTTTCACATAAAATTTACCAAAGGAGGGGCACCTGGGTGGCTCAGTGGTTTAAGCCTCTGCCTTCAGCTCAGGTCATGATGTCAGGGTCCTGGGATCGAGCCCCACATCTGGCTCTCTGCTCATCAGGGAGCCTGCCTCCCCCCTCTCTTTGCCTGCTTCTCTGCCTACTTGTGATCTCTCTCTCTGTCAAATAAAATCTTTAAAAAAAAAATTTACCAAAGGAAAGAATTCTGTAAGATAGAGAATTATAGAACCCGGTAATCATGTCAGAATTTGCCCAGGACTTTGTGTTGGAATTGAGGGAAGTGAGACGAATTTTAGGGTACAGTATATAAACCAGATGAAACTACAATGCAACACACACAAAACAAAGTGGAAATAGAGTGGACCAATTTGCTGTGTGCATGACTTGTTAGCAGATGTTCATATTTGAAAACCTATTCATGAAAGAATAAGAATTAGAATGGAGTCTTATCATTTATCCCAAGGTGGGGAGAAGAGTTATTTTCTGTTCACATCTGGAATATTAAGAATGAAAGATAAAATTTCACTTTTGATTTTGAGGGTGGAACTCAGAGCCCTTTGGATTTAAACCTTGTTTTCCGGACATACTTGTCACAATGAAAAAACATATGAGTGCTTCCTGTAATAAAATTTCATAAATTAAGTAGCAGATTTGTAGGGTTAGCCTTTTTCCCTCCTAATCATTTGAGTTTTTTTTTTTTTTTTTACATTTCATTTATTACCATTTGCGACGACATGGATGGAACTAGAGCGTATTATGCTTAGCGAAATCATTTGAATTTTTAAATGTCTTTTACCTTGTTTTGTTTTTTTTTAAAGATTTCATTTATTTATTTATTTGACAGACAGAGATCACAAGTAGGCAGAGAGGCAGGCAGAGAGAGAGAGAGAGGAGGAAGCAGGCTCCCTGCTGAGCAGAGAGCCCAATGTGGGGCTCGATCCCAGGACCCTTGGATCATGACCTGAGTCAAAGGCAGAGGCTTTAACTCACTGAGCTACCCAGGTGCCCCAATCTTGTTTTATTTTTAAAACTATCCTTTAGTTCTTTTCTTTATAAAGCCTGATTTTTTTAAAGCATGAATTCTTTGATTCTATCTATTATGTTTGTTATTACCACCTATTGGAAACCAGACTTTACTTAGATGCAGAATGGGGGTGGGGCACCTTGAAACTTGGGAGAACCTGGGGACGTTACCTTCTTTGCTGGAGACCTAGAAGGATGAGATGGCAGAAGGAACTCAAACTTCACCGCTGGAAGGAAGCATGAAGAGCACTAGATCTAGACCTTCAGAGTACAGATGAGAGAACTAAATAAAATACTTAGCCATACAGATAATAGATATCAAAGCTGGTATTTTAGAATTATAAAGCAGCAAGATTATAACTGCTTAAAACAAACACTTTCTTGTCCAAAAAGGAGCATCCTTGTGTGGTGGGCAGGGACTTAGATCAAGTCCAAACCCCTGAGCTCCAGTCCAGATTAGCCACTCACTGGCTCTGTGGGCTTGTGCCGCTGTCTCTGCCTGTCTGAACCTCACATTCTTCATCAGGAAAATCAACGCTGACTGCTTGTTGTAATCTGAAACAGAAATGTACAAAGAGTTTAGAGAAGGGAATGATTATTTTTCACAGGGAGACAGAGCTTAGAAGCCTTCATGAAGTATTTTCTTTTTAAAGCTTTGAAAGATGGATAAGATTTCATCAGGCAAAAATAATCTGGGTGGGGGGGATCAGGAGGGCACCCCAAGCAAAGGGAAAAAACAAATAAACATGATTAGATGCAAAGAAAGAGAGAAAACATGGATTCTGCTCATGCTGCTAAAAAAAAAAAAAGGAAATAGTGAAAGTCCACCTATTGGAAACCAGACTTTTGAAAGGAAATAGTGGCAGATAACATCGAAGGTAGGTTGCATACAAAGTTCCTGACATGAGGAGAACTCCAAAGCAAGAATCTCTTGGACTAGCTAGATACACAGGATGCAAAGATGAGGAAGATGGAGCATATACGCCCATGAATTTGAACTTTATTCAGTGGGCACTGGGGGAGCCCTAAAAGTTAGTGAACCCTAGAAGGAGGAATTGACATGACTGATTATGATCTTCAGGAAGATGGCTTTGGCAGCACCAGATGAGATAGATTAAGAAGACAAAAAACTGGAGCTGGGAGACTGGGTGGAAGAACCCTGCTGTTTAAAAGAGGGAACACTGGACCTGGTTTTGCTTGGTGGCAGTGGAATTGAGTAAGAATGAAACCATGCAGCCTAGTGAACCTTCAACTTTTTGAGTTATAGCCCTAATTTTGGGAATCTGATAAAAACTGTAGACTCATTCCTCAGGAAGAGCATCCATAAAGTGGGTATGCAATTTTATATACAGTGTCAGATTTACAGATATAGTGACACCATTCGTGGACCCTAAATTAAGGAATTGTCCTCTACAAGGAGATTATGGAGGTTGAGTCTCTAGAATGTGTGCCATGGTGTAAGAAGTTGGAATGACTTTGAGTTATATGCCTGAATGTTTGGTAGAAGTGCAGAAATAGGGATGTCTAAAAGATGAGCTTATTGAGGACAACTGTGATCGTATCTTACTCTGTCCTGACATCCTTGGCCGGGAACTTTCTCTCCATTTGGTTATTGCCTTCTTCCTCTCCCACTCATCTGAACTTTGTAGTAAGAGAGGACTGGATTAATTTAGTAAATGGAGAGAAACTGCTCTATATTTGATACACCTGAACATACACAGACCTACTACTTGTGACACAGGACTTAGGAATCTGCTATCTCATTCTTATCATATTCATACAAATTCTTGCACTTTTAATAGGTGGAAATGAATTTCTTTCATCAGTATTCTAAACATAATGAATGTATTCAGTATTCATGTGGCCTCAATATGAATTTATATGGAAATTCTAGTACAATTTTAGTAATTAATGCCTGCCAATTATAAAGGGTTACAATTATAGCACTCACAGGGACTTATGCAGTATATGAAAAATATACAAATAATCAGATAAAATAATTCTCTATACCCAATCTTTCTGATTAATGAAAAAAGTCCTAATTACCAGGTAATCATAATGTGAAGAATGCTAATAAATAGCCAAAACAAAGGAGTACTTTATTTTATCCAAAATAAAATCCCAAAAAGAAACATTTATTTGTTTATTATTATTACAATTTTTTGTTTTGTACTAAGAACACTTAACATGAGATTTACCCAAAGAGGAATATTTTATTTTCAGATAAAAAGAAATATTAAGGCATTTAGGAGCCTGAGTCAAAAATGAAATAATTTATAATATCAATTAAATAGTAAATATAAACTATATATCATTATGGACTTTTGCACAGGATAGTCATTTGGGTCAACTTTGTAGTTCTCAGTTATTACTTATGAGGAAAATTTGGATCTGGAAGAAGCCTTCCCTAGAAATCTACTCCAACCGCGTTTTCTCTTGCAAATGAAGAACTGAAACACAGAAAATTTTATTCTCAGATTCA
>RCUC01069214.1:0-22179 GCA_003697995.1 Taxidea taxus jeffersonii | reverse complement strand
TTTTTTTTTTTTTAATGGATATCCTAATGTGAGTAAGAGATCTCCTTGTGGTTTTGATTTGCATTTCTCGTAGTTACTGATGTTGAACAGCTTTTCATGTACCTGTTGGCTCTTTGGAAAAAAGTCTGTGCAAGTCCTTTGCTTATTTTTCAGTCAGGTTACTTGTGTGTGTGTGAGGGGGTTTTTGTTTGTTTGCTATTTGTTTGAGTTCCTTATTTTTTTTGGATATTAATCCCTTATTCAATGAATAGTTTGCCATATAAGTAAATTGGTTGAACATATAAAAATTTTCTGCCATTGTGTAGCTTCCCTTTCCATTTTGTTCATGAATTCCTTTGCTGTGCAGAAGCTTTTTAGTTTGACATAATAATACCACTTGTTTAAAGTCTACACTTTTGCCACCTATATTTTTAGTCTCATATCCAAAAAAAATATCACCAAGACCAATATCAAGGAGCTTTCCCCTGTCTTTCTCTCCTAGGAATTTTACAATTTCTGTTCCAACATTTAAGTCTTTAGTTTGAGTTGATTTTTTTTTTAAGATTTTATCCACACACTTGAGAGAGAGTGCAGGAGTGGGAGCACAAGTGTGGGGAGGGGTAGAGGGAGAGGGAGAAGCAGACTCCCCACTGAGCAGGGAGCCCAATGTGGGGCTCCATCCCAGAACCCTGGGATCAGGGTCTGAGATGAAGGCACATGCTTAAATGATTTGAGCTACCCAGGTGCCCCAAGTTTGAGTTGATTTTTATGTATAAGGGTCCAATTTTATTCTTTTGCCTGTGGCTACTCAGTTTTCTCAACTGTTTATTGAAAAAGGTATTCTTGTTTGTAGGTTGCCAAAATTGGTGTTTCTGTGTGGTAATGAAGGCTGCAACCTCTTATTCCACCATGTTGTTGATATCATTCCTCAAATTGTTGATAACAGCTTATTATCAGTCGAGTTATTAATATCTGTGATGAGAAGAGAAATTGTTACTTTTAAAGAGGAAGTTGTTACTTAACCTTAGACTCACTAATAGATTACTAGTTGCTTCCACCATTGTTTCAGAAATAAATTGTTCCAGGGATGGAGATGGGGTGGGAAAGCATAATCTTATACTACATGGCCTTTTCCTAATATGTGCTTTTATACATTTCAAAGGGTGTTAAAAGGAAAATAATTTAAAACTGGGTCTAGTATTCATTTATTAATATATGTATTTATTTTACCTGTCCTGTTATTGATGTACATCTAACAAAAAATGATATCTTAGGAAATGTTCAGCAAATATAGGACATAAATATGTACGTACAGAAACAAAAATATAGCTATAAAATATATGTAATGCTCTAATATGCACAGAACAAACTACTGAGTTAACACCTGCTTTTGGAAATGGGAAATTTGAACTTCTATGAGGTAGAACAAAACTTCCAAAATAGTTAGAGCTAATGGAAGTTCTATATCACTGAATCCAACTGAGTTCACTTAAGGCAATAGACATAGTTTGTGGAACTCATGATATCTTGAGTAATATCAAGGGCTCTGTAAGTATTTAGTTATCTAAGTTGATGATGATAATTCAGCCATATTGGTGTTTAATCATATCACCTATAATTTGGAAATGGTATCATTGTCCTTCATTTTCACTTTTTAGGATATGCTATATTGTTACTAAAATGGTATTCATCCTAAACTATAATTAATATAAAACATCTGTATCTCATACCTTATTAATATTTTATAACCCATGTAACAAAGAGATCTCATTTAAGTTGTTCTTATCCATATGTAAATCCCAAAATAAAAGCATGCATGGCAAAATTTTAATAAGAAATTGATAAGTGTATTCACGCTCATTTTAAATCTACTTATTGGCTAAATTGCATATTTTGAGAACATAGTATTGGAATACTTCCCAATTTAGAAAGTTTTACCATATTCTCTCTTGCCCTGTCTTGTTCTGTCCCACCCAACCTGACTCTACACAACCCTGAACTGATGTAAGGAAGAGAGTTAATTCTGAATCTCCAAACCTTGAAGCGACTAGCCTAGCTATTTCTTTGACTGGTTCAGCAAGAAGTACAGAAAATGATAGAAAATGCATGCAAGAATAATTCTTTCATTTTTAGAAGAATGCCCCAAAGTTCACCTAACTGGCTTAATTTTAAGGAAGGCAGAGCAGAAGGGCTGAATGTGCTTTCAGTCTCCCTGTGCAAAAGAAGAGAGAAGCTCTCTTCTATCCTCAACAAACCTTTTGGAAGACTTCCTGATATCCCTTATTAATGCTGGTCTTGGATCATCAGATCAGAGAATTAGAACAGTGACTAAATCTTTTATATCCTGAAACCATTTGTCATTGATGTGCCATTTCTCTTAAAAAACAAACAAACAAACAAAAAGCTAGGCAATATTAGAACTATGGGGGAAAAAAAAAACAAAATAAAAATACATAAAAAAAATCCTACTCAGAATTTTTTCTGTTCTTGACATATTGCTTAATGTAAAGATGGAACTCTAAAGAAAAGCTCTTATCTTTATTTTAGAAACAAAATACCTACATGAACATAAAACTGACCAACAGTGCCCAAGAAATGACCCAGGGCCAGGAATACAAAAAATAGAGCTTTATTTTATGAATTCAAAATCGGGTGACAAAACCATAGAAAATTGGTGCTCATTAGGATGATACCTAGAGGCTTCTAGATTAGAAATAATCCAGAATGCATGGAATAATAGTCTGTCTGAACTTTGCAATAAGGCGAGGAAACAAGGAAACAAATATATTTTGGAAAGATTTGGCAATCAAAATTGAAAAACAAAAGGTTAATTTTCAATTAACCAGGTGACCTTAATCCATGAGCATTTTAGGTTTTAGATTGAAAGTAAGAGTAAAGGGCAGTTCTAAAGTAAGACAAGTAGAAATTTCAGGTTGACAACTTCTTAAATGTCAGCTCTGTTTTAATTATTATTTTTCTTTATATAGTGATTTGGTAATTATGTACATCACCTGGTCCTCATCAAGACAAGTTCAGTCCTTAATCCCCATCAGCTATTAAACTCATTCCCCCACCCTTTCCCCCTCCAGTAATCATCAGTTTGTTCTCTATAATAGTCTTCTTGTTGTCTCTCTCTCTCCCTTGTCCCCTCTGCGTGTTTGCTTTGTTTCTTAAATCCCACATATGAGTGAAATCATGGATGTTTGTCTTTCCCTGACTAGCTTACTTCACTTAGCGTTGCGTTTTCTAGCTCCATCCATGTCTTTGTAAATGGCCAGATTACATCTTTTTATATAGTTGAGTAAATCCCATTGTGTGTGTGTGTGTGTATCACTACTTTATTCATTCATCAATTGATAGATGCTTGGGCTGCTTCCATATCTTGGCTAAACACAGGGGTGTATGTATTCCTTTGAATCAATTTTTGTATTCTTTGGGTAAATACCCAGTAGTACAATTGTTGGAACATAAGGTAGTTCTACTTTTAACTTTTTGAGGAAACTGCATTCTGTTTTGCAGAGCAGCTGCACTAGTTTGCATTCCCACCAACAGTGCAAAAGGGTTCCTCTTTCTCCACATCCTCACTAACACTTATTGTTTATTGTGTGGTGTGAAGTGATACCTCATTGTAGTTTTTACTTTATTTTTATTTTTTTAAAGATTTTATTTATTTATTTTTTTTAAAGTTTTTTTTTATTTATTTGACAGAGAGAGACACAGCAAGAGAGGGAACACAAGCAGGGGGAGTGGGAGAGGGAGAAGCAGGCTTCCTGCTGATCAGAGAGCCCGAAGCGGGACTCGATCCCAGGACCCTGGGATCATGACCTGAGCCGAAGGCAGCCGCTTAACGACTGAGCCACCCAGGCGCCCCAGATTTTATTTATTTGATAGAGATCACAAGTAGGCAGAGAGACAGGCAGAGAGAGGGGGGCAGCAGGCTCCCTGCTGAGCAGAGAGCCCAACCTGGGGCCCGATCCCAGGACCCTGAGATCATGACCTGAGCCGAAGGCAGAGGCCTAACACGCTGAGCCACCCAGGTGCCCCACTCATTGTAGTTTTAAGATTTTTATTTATTTATTTGACAGAGATCACAAGCAGGCTCCCTGCTGAGCAGAGAGCCCCATGCGGGGCTCGATCCCAGGACCCTGGGAATCATGACCCGAGCCGAAAGCAGCAGCTTTAAACCACTGAGCCATCCAGGCGCCCCCCCACTCATTGTAGTTTTAATTTGCCTTTCCTTCGTGGTAAGTGATGATGAGTGTCTTCTCCTGTGTCTGTTGGCCATCTGTATGTCTTTGGAGAAATATCTGCTGATGTCTTCTGTTCATTTTTTTAAAATTAGAATATTTGTTTTTTGAGTGTTGAGTTGTGGAAGTTCTTTATGTTTTGATACTAGCCCTTTATCAGGTATGTCATCTGCAAATATTTTCTATAGGTTGCCTTTTAGTTTTATTATTTGCTGTGCAGAAGCTTTTTATTTTGACATAGTCCTGAGTTGTTTGCTTTTGTTTCGCTTGCTTCAGGAGACCTATGTAGAAAAAAGTTTCAGTGGCTGAGAGGTTACTGCCTATGTACACTTCTAGGATTTTTACAGTTTCAGGGCTCACATTTAGGTCTTTAATCCATTTTAAATTTATTTTTGTTTATAATATAAGAAAATAATCTGTTTTTTTAGATTTTTTTCTTTTCTTTTCTTCTTTTTTTTTTTTTTTGTATGTAGCTGTCCAGTTTTCCCAACACCATTTGTTGAAGAGACTTTTTCCTATTGAATATTTTTTCCTACTTCATTGAAGATTAATTGGCCATATAGTTTTGGGTTTATTTCTGGGTTTTCTACTCTGTTTTATTGATCTATGTATCTTGTTTTTGTGCCAATACTGTACTGTTGTGATCACTACAGCTTTGTAATATAACTTGAAGTCTGGGATTGTGATGTTTCCAGCTTTTCAAGATTGCTTTGACATTTTGGGGTCTTTTGTTGTTCCATATAAATTTTAGGATTGTTCTAGCTCTGAAAAATGCTGTTGGTATTTTGATTGAGATGTATTAAATCTGTAGATTGTTTTAGGTAGTGTAAACATTTTAACAATATATTTTCTTATCCATGAACATGGAATGTCTTCCCATTTCTTTGTGACCTCTTCAATTTCTTTTGTCAGGGTTTTAGACTTTTCAGAGTACAGGTTTTTCACCTTTTTGGTTAGTTTTTATTCCTAAGTATCTTCTGGCTTTTGGTACAGTTATAAATGAGATTGTTTCCCTATTTTCTCTTTCTATTGTTTCATTATTGGCATATAGAAATAGAACAGATTTCTGTGCTTTGTATCCTGTGATTTTTTTTTGTATTTGTGATTTTTTTTTTGTATTTGTGTATTTTTGTATTTGTATTTGTGATTTTGTATCCTGCTAACTTTATTGAATTCGCTTACCAGTTCTAGCAGTTTTTTGATAGTATCATGTTATCTGTGAATAGAGAAGGTTTTACTTCTTCTGATTTGGATGCTTTTTATTCCTTTTTGTTTGATTTCTGCAACTAGGGCTTCCAGTACTCAGTTCAATAAAGATGATGAGAGTGGATATCGTTTTCTTGTTGCTGATCTTAGGGGGAAAACTCTCAGTTTTTCCCCATTAAGGATGATGTTAGCTGTCGGTTTTTCATAGATGGTATTTATTATGTTGAGGCATGTTACCTCTAAACCTACTTTGTTGAGGGTTTTTAATCATGAATGATCTACTTTGTCAAATTCTTTTACTACATCTATTGAAATGATTATATGGTTCATATCCTTTCTCTTACTGATATGATATATCATGTTGATTGACTTATGAATATTGAACCATCCTTGCAACCCAGGAATGGTGATTTTTTAAAATGTATTTTTGAATTCAGTTTGCTAGTATTTTGTTGAGGATTTTTGCATCTGTGTTATCAGGAATATTGGCCTGTAGTTCTCTTTTTTAGTGGTGTCTTTATTTAGTTTTGGTATCAAGATAATGCTGGCCTCATAGAATGAATTTGTAAGTACTCCTTCCTTTTATATATTTTTTTAATAGTTTGAGAAGAATAGGTATTAAATCTTTTTTAAATGTTTGGTAGAATTCACCTGGGAAGTCATCTGGTCCTGGAATTTTGTTGGGTGTTTTTGATTACTGAATCAATTTCTTTGCTGGCTATTGGCCTGTTCAGATTTTCTATTTTTTCCTGTTTCAGTTTTTTTAGTTTACATGTTTCTAGGAATTTGTCCATTTCTTATAGTTTTTCCAATTTGTTGGTATATCCTTTATACTGTGGCAATGGTTGTTATTTCTTCTCTCTCATTTGTGATTTTATTTATTTGGGTCTCTCTCTCTCTCTTTTTTTTTTATATCTGGCTAAAGACTTATCAATTACAGTTTTTTTTTTACCTCCAGAGAACCAATTCCTGGTTTCATTGATCTATTGTTATTTTTTGTATCCTTTATTTTTGCTCTTTATTATTCCTTTCTTTCCTTCTGCTGGTTTTAGGTTTTGTTTTATTCTTTTTCTAGCTCCTTTAGGTGTGTTTGAGATTTTTCTCTTGAGGTAGGCCTCAAGCTATGAACTTTCCTCTTAGAACTGCCTTTGCTACATCCCAAATGCTTTAGACTGTTCTCATTTTCACTTGTTTCCATGTATTTTTTTAAATTTCTTTTTTGATTTCCTTGTTGACTAATTCATTGTTTGGTAACATTTTGTTTAATGTCCATGTATTTGTGGTCTTTCCAGATTTTTTGCCCCCCTTGGGGTTTATTTTTACTTTCATAGTGTGGTCAGAAAAGATGCATAGTATGACTTCAGTCTGAATTTGTTGAGGCTTGCTTTGTGGGCCAATAGGTCACCTATTTTGGAGAACATTCCGTGTGTACTTAAAAAGAAGTTATATTCTGTTTTAGGATGGAATGCTCTGAATATATCTGTTAAATACTTGTGTTCTAGTGTGACATTCGAAGCTTTTGTTTCTTTGTTGATCTGCTTAGATGATTTGCTCATTGATGTAAATGGGGTGTTAAAGTCTGCTATTGCATTTTTATTGATTAGTTCCTTCATATTTGTTATTAACTGTTGTATGTACTTTTGTGTTTCTATGTTGGGTGCATAAATATTTATGATTGCTTTATCTTCTTGGATTATCCTCCTTATGATCATACGGTGTTCTTTTTTTTTCTGATGGAAGTATTGCTAATGTGGCTTTCTTTTGATATCCATTTGCATGACAGGTTATTTCTCCATCCCCTCACTTTTTTAAAAATAAATTTTTTTTTATTTATATGAGAAAGAGAGAGCACTAGTGTGTGGGCAAGGGGCAGAGAGAGAGGCAGTGGGATAAGCAGACTCCCTCCTGAGTGAGGAGATGATGCAGAGCTTGATCCAAGGACCCTGTAGATCATGACCTGAACTAGTTAGATGCTTAACCGACTGAGACACCCAGGTGCCCCTCCATCCCTCACTTTCAGCCTCAGGTGTCTTTAGGTCTAAAATGAGTCTCTTGCAGGCAGCATTTGGACGGGTCTTGGTTTTTAATCCATTCTGATGCCCTGTATCTTTTGGAGCATTTAGTTAATTTACATTCAAAGTAAGTATTAATAGATATGTATTGTCATTTTCTTACTTATGATTGTTTCTGAACATTTTCTCCGATTCTCTTTTATGTTTGCTGATTTTCTTTAGTGATATTTTTGGTTTTCATTCTCTTTATTCTTGGCATATTTGCAGGTTTTGATATATGGTTACCATTAAGTTTGTATATAACCTCTTGTGCATATAGCAATCTATATTAAATTGATGGTCATTTAAGTTCGAATCCATTCTTTACACCTCTCCATGTTTTAGGTAAATGTTGTCACATTTTACATCCTTTTACTTTGTGGGTTCCTTGATAGTTTTTTTTTTTAAGATTTTATTTATTTATTTGAAGAGGGAGAGATCCCAAGTAGGCAGAGAGGCAGGCAGAGAGAGAGAGGGAGCAGCAGCCTCCCCACTGAGCAGAGAGCCTGAAGTGGGGCTTGATCCCAGGACCCTGAGATCATGACCTGAGCCGAAGGCAGAGGCTTAACCCACTGAGCCACCCAGGTGCCCCCTGTTTGCTTTTTTTTTTTTTAATAGAAATTCTCATTTTCACTGCTTTTGTGTTTTTTATCTTCATACTATCACTTTTAGTTTCTCCTTTGCACTCAGAGTCCCCTTTAATATTTCTTGCAGGGCTGGTTTAGTAGTAATGAACTCCTTCAGGTTTGATCTGAGAAACTTTTTATCTCTTCTTCTCTTCTGAATGATAACCCTGTTGGATAAAATATTCTTGGCTATAGACTTCCCATTCAGCACATCAAATATATTGTGACATTCCTTTGGGCCTGGAAAGTTTTTGCTGAAAAATCTCCTGATAGCCTATGAGTTTTCGCCTATAAGTTACTATTGTCTTTTTCTTTCTCCTTCAAATTCTTTTCTTTAATCATTATGTTTTGCCAGTTAAATTATAATATGTCTTAGTATGGGTGTGCTTTTGTTAATTTTGATGGGAGATCTTTATGCCTCCTGGATCTGGATATCTTTTTTCTTCCCCAGATTAGGTAAATTTTTAGCTATTATTTCTTCAAATAAATTTTTGTCTTCAAATATTATGTCTTAAAATAAATTTTCGCTTCCTTTTGTCTCTTCTTTTTCTGGGACTCTTCTAGTAGGAATGTTAACATGTTTGATAAAGTCACTGAGTTCTCTCAGTCTATCTAGTTTTGCATAATTATTTTTTTCTCTTTTGTTCAGCTTGATTGCTTTCCCTTACTCTGTCTTGGAGGTCACAGATTCATTCCTCTGCTTTTTCCAGCCTGCTGTTTATTCTAAAGTATATTGCTCATTTCATGTACCGAGCCCTTTATCTTTGCTATGTTATTTCTTATCAGTATGTTAAGTCCACTCTTAAGTCCACTCTTAAGTCCAGTGAATATCCTTATGATCATTACTTTAAATTCTCTATCAGGCATGTTATTTGTATCTGTTTTGCTTAGATCTTCAGTCATGGCTTTGTTCTGTTCTTTCATTTAAGTTAAATTCCTTTGTCTTCTCATTTTGTCTGTCTCTTTGCCTGATTCTGTGTGTTAAGAATGTTTGTTACATCTCCTGTTTTTGAGGGTAATAGCTTTCTGAAGAAGAGGTCCTGTAGTACCCTGCAGTGTGTAGTGTCCCTTGTTCCTCAGGGCCTAGATGTTTGCAATGTGTCCCATGTATGTTCTGCTATTGTGTCCTGGCTACTTTATCCTTCAGGCCAGTTATCTGTAGAGGCTCTCCTTGTCTATTGTGGGAAATGTTTGGTCCCTGGCCTAATATGTGTGTTTCAACTAGATGTGCTCTTCTTTGTGAAATGATACCTCTTGCCACTGGAACCAAGGCTCTGAAAAACTACCTGGCTGGGGAAACATGGTCTTGGCAAGGGGTTTGGGTTGGTCTTCTGGGGGAGGAGACCCACCATGCTTGGACTGAGGCAAGCATACCTGGGAAGGGTGGTTCTACTAGAGTGCAGCTGGGGGGTAACTTGGGGGCTTGGTGTAAGAAAGTCAGTGTTGGTGTTGTGCTGGTTCACATAGGTGGCTGGATCTGTGTTAATGCTGAGGGACAGGAAAAGGAAGTGGCAGCCCCCAGTTCCCTTCTCCTTGAAGGGTCTCTCCATGAACACTGTCTCTCTGGAACATGTTCACAAATGAACAAATAACTTCCACACTATGTGCTCCAGACACCCTTCAGATTGATATTTCCACACTGTATACCTGCAGGCAGTTTGCCCCGTCTTTTCTCCAAGGATAGCCTCAATGTCCTTTGAGCTTTCCCAGAACCAAGCTGGCTGACATTTAAAACCACAGGTTTTAAGCCCCACTGGTTGTAAGAACTTGTAAAATTTGGCCCCTCTCTCTTTCCAAGCCAATTGCTATTGGAATTCATTTTTTCCTATCTACTAGTCTGTCTTTTGCCCTTCCTTCTCCATGACTGGCTCATTTTCCATCTCAGCAGCCATGTCTGTTTCTCTCTCAAACCAAGTCTCTGAATGTCCTACCTTCTTCCCTCTGGCCTCTTCTCTATCTTTACCTGCACAGTTTATTCTGCCAGTCTTCAAGTCAGTTTCTGGGATATTTAGGATGATTTGATAATTAGCTAGTTGTATTTGTGGGATGAGAGTGAGCCTAGGGTCCTACTTTATCATCACCTTGGTACTCCTGTTTTAGTTATTCAAGAATACTGGGCAAGTCACTCCATATCTATTAAACAAGGGTTTTAGATTAGCATTCACTCTAGATTTAAAGATTATATGATTTTAGAGCATTTTCAACATCCTATTCTTTGTGTTATGAAACCTCTTTGTTTTATAGACTGTATCCTTTTTTTAAAAAAGATTTTATTTATTTATTTGACAGAGAGAGAACACAAGTAGGCAGAGAGGCAGGCGGGGGGGGGGAGCAGGCTCCCTGCTGAGCTGATAGCCCGATGTGGGCCTCAATCCTAGGACCCTGAGGTCATGACCCAAGCCAAAGGCAGAGGCTTAACCCACTGAGCCACCCAGGCGCCCGACTGTATCCTTTTTTAGAGAGGAGGAAGTTTTCAGTTTTTAGTAGACAGAGCAATGCTAATGTACCAAAATGTAGATCTTGTCATTAACTTAAAATGGCAGCACTCTAGATAAGATTATTCATTTTCTACACTCCATAGTAAGCTTTACTTTATGTTACCCAAAATTTAATACTTTGTAAATAAAATACTATTAAAATCACTGAATTTTCATGGCCCATTTAATAGAAGAAATCAGTTTTACAAGTATAATAATAGCTTTTCTCCGACTCTTTTGCTTGGAGTTGAACCTTCTTACTTTCATATATTATTTATAAATGTAGTCAATTACAAATTCTAAAATTCAAAGGTCAAGATAATTTACACAGGGAAATTACAGTACCATTCATATTTGAACTCAAGATGAGACAAAGTACTTACTTTATCTTGGCTTACATAAAAAGAAATGGAGTTAACTTAGAAAAGTTGTGTGGGAGAAATCAGATTGAGGAAAGAAAATACCAAATACACTTAGCTGTGTATATTCAATCCAGAAGAAGAAACTGATGCTGTTGGTTGCTACCAATATCCTCTCATTCTATCTTTCTTACCAGAACTTGAGATGAGAATGCCTGTAGGTCATGGATATGTGACCTACTCATGGGTAATACACTTAAGAAAAGTCTTTTGGAAAATAATTCATCCCTGAAAAGAGAGAAGGAGAAGGAGAAAAGGAGGGAGAGACAGAGAAAATTCCCTTAGCTGTATTTTTACTATATGAGATCTATGAAATTGTGATAACCATCTTGTAACCTGAGTAGACCAGCCAAAGGATTAGGGAAGTAATCCAATGGGATGCCAGAGCAGGAAAGTTAAAAGTCTGTGTTTGGCTACTGAACCAGTCCCTGAACTACCTGCCTGTAGATTCCTTTTGAGGGAGATAATTTTACTTATCATTTAAACTATTCTAGTTGACTATTTTTTTGCTTGCAGCGGAAAGGATTGTGACTCCTCCATTTTTAGCTACTAGCTGCCCTTTGGGATCATTTTATCTAAAGCCCCCTCCCACATGCTTGCTGTTGCTTTTGTAGGATTGTTTTGCATCAAGGGACCTCGGTGGTTGGTGTGTGTGGGAATGTCTTTTAGTTCCAATATTTGCTTCCTGTTATAATTTGAAGCAGTACTCTCCACTCAGAATATGCATATACATAAAACATTTAATTGAATATGCTGTAAAGGAAATAAAGGAAGGTTAATTATTACAATCATAGCAATAGAATTATCTCTAATATCTAATATCTAATATCTCTAATATCTCTAAAGTATCTCTAATATTTTGTAGCAAAGAAAAGGTGAGTAGATAACATTCACTGTGTTGGTTAGTAACCAGTGCTGTAGAGAAAGTGACTAAAGATGATTTACTGAGGACTAACCATTAATTCACAACATATTATCATGAATGAGTCATTTAAGTTGTTGCTTCCACATTGCACTATCTTGCCCCTGTCAGTGCTGATTTTGTTTGTTGTCATCTTAGTCACTTGTTTAGTTATTTTTGGATCTCTTGTATTTTTCTAATAATTCTTACTAGAGTTTAGTCAACTAAATGGTTTTTTTTTTTTTTTTGGATAATATAAGCAAGAATACATCTAAGGTTAGACAGATGATTTTTATGTTTGCTAATTACTGTAAAACTTGCCTTTGGTTTTTCTCAGATGATCAGTCAATATTTATTTTTGCATTTCAATTGATTCTTTCTCCAGAATCCACCTCCATTTTGCAGGCTCTATAATGGAAATATCAGATAATTCTAGTTCTTGTCTCTGGTGCTTCATTCATTCATTCACCCATCCATCCATTCAAAAATATATTTTGAATAACTGTTCTGTGCCAGTCATAATGTTAAGTGCTGGGACTTGAAACAGTGGAGAAACTAAATTCATTTCATGTCCTCATAGAGCCTATAATGTAATGTTATAAATTCATAACAGGATTTCAGCAAGATTTGGCCTAAGTGATGACAAATACACTTTTTGGGGGGACAAATAATTATTTAGCTCTTGTGTCTGTGACCACTCCTTTTCAGTTTGTTGTGGAATAGGCATTACTAACAAAGCAATTTCAAAATAGTAGAAAATCATACCTCTACTATAGACTGCAAAAAAACCTACTTGAAGTTAAAAAAACAAAAACAGATATTGTGACCAGAATGCATATGTATGCATTCCAAGGTATCAGAAAAGGGGAGAGAGTGCTATGCTAATCAAATGGTTACTTAGACATTTCATTTAAACTTTCAATAGAATATAGCACAATTGAACATGTCATCCTTGATAAACTTTCCTTGGTTCCCCTTAGACCATATTTTTGAATTTTCTATTCATCTTACTGTCTATTTCTGCCTCCTTCTAAGTAATTTTAGGATCCTTTCCTTTGTTGGGTTTCTTTCTAGTTTATATCCTTTACAAGCTAAAATTGGGCAATATTGGTCACTCCCATGACTTCAGTTATGGTTTGTGGGTCAGTGTTTCCCAACTCTATATTTGTAGCTTTTTTTTTCTCTCCTGAACTTTAGTCAAGACCCATACATACCACTGCTTACTTGATACTCAATCTATATGTCTGCTTGGTCACTGAAACATCAACATGTCTAAAATGATTTCTTTAGCCTCTTCTTCCTCCTAAGCTTATATCTAAACCATCACCCACATATCCAAAATATTACCAAGTACTTTCTTTTCTATCTATTTAACATTGCTCACTTTCAACCACTTTGTTCTATCTTCCTATTCATTACTCTAAGACATATCCTTCATCATCACTCATCTGATTAGCCTCCTAACTGGTGTTATCTCATAGTCATGACTCTAACTTGCTCTCAACTTGGAAGGCTGAGTGAATGTATTGAAAGAAAACCTGATTTGTTCTCTTCATGGTTAAAATCTTCTGGTTCTCCCTATTTTAAGATACACTCTAATTTCTTAGTATGACTTCACAACTTATAATCTTCTATTTTGTATTTCTCTTCACCTTCCACAATGTACTTTATTATGCATTATTCGGCAGTTTCCTGAATGTATGTTACCCTGCCTCTAAAACTTTGCAGGCATGTTTCCTGGAATATTTATTTTCAGTCTGCATGAAGTTAGCTTTATGTGTCCTTATAGTGATTCTCCCTAGTACTCTTTACTTGTGTCACACTGTATTGTAGTTGCCATACTTGTCCTTATCCCTTACTGGAAGGTATTACCCAAAAGAGCAAGGACTAGGACTGCATTATTTAATACTTTATCCCCTGTAAAAAACATGGCACAAGATCAATACTTACTCATTACTTGTTTAATGAAAGTATGAACTTAAATTATTAAATCAGATATGGAGTGATATCATGCTAGCATTGAAATGTTGCTCTTCCCATTTTTTAAGTTTCAATAATATTCAGCATTGAGAGATTCTCAAAATGTTTGTTGAATATGGATCACATTGCTGATTTTCCCCCCTTCAGGAATCAATAAGTTTCTCTCTTTTTTTATTTATTTATTATTTTTTTATAAACACATAATGTATTATTAGCCCCAGGGGTACATGTCTGTGAATCACCAGGTTTACACACTTCACAGCACTCATCATAGCACATACATAGATTTGTATCTTTAGGGTAAATACCTAGTAGTGCAATTGCTGGGTCATAAGGTAGCTCTATTTTCAACTTTTTGAGGAAACTCCATGCTGTTTTCCAGAGTGGTTGCACCAGCTTACATTCCCACCAACAGTGTAGGAGGGTTCTCCTTGCTCCGCATCCTAGCCAGCGTCTGTCATTTCCTGACTTGTTCATTTTAGCCATTCTGAATGGTGTGAGGTGGTATCTCATTGTGGTTTTGATTTGTATTTCCCTGATGCCGAGTGTTGTGGAGCACTTTTTCATGTGTCTGTTGGCCATCTGGATGTCTTCTTTGCAGAAATGTCTGTTCATGTCCTCTGCCCATTTCTTGATTGGATTATTTGTTCTCTGGGTGTTGAATTTGCTAAGCTCTTTATAGATTTTTGGATACTAGCCCTTTATCTGATATGTCGTTTGCAAATATCTTCTCCCATTCTGTCAGTTGTCTTTTGGTTTTGTTGACTGTTTCCTGTGCTGTGCAAAAGCTTTTGATCTTGATGAAGTCCCAATAGTTCATTTTTTCCCTTGCTTCCCTTGCCTTTGGTATTGTTTCTAGGAAGAAGTTGCTGCAGCTGAGGTCAAAGAGGTTGCTGCCTGTGTTCTCTTCAAGGATTTTGATGGATTTCTTTCTCACATTGAGGTCCTTCATCCATTTTGAGTCTATTTTCATGTGTGGTATAAGGAAATGGTCCAATTTCATTTTTCTGCATGTGGCTGTCCAATTTTCCCAACACCATTTGTTGGAGAGGCTGTCTTTTTTCCATTGGATATTCTTTCCTGCTTTGTCGAAGATTAGTTGGCCATAGAGTTGAGGGTCTATTTCTGGGCTCTCTATTCTGTTCCATTGATCTATGTGTCTATTTTTGTGCCAATACCATACTATCTTGATGATGACAGCTTTGTAACAGAGCTTGAGGTCTGGAATTGTGATGCCACCAACTTTGGCTTTCTTTTTCAATATTCCTTTGGCTATTCAAGGTCTTTTCTGGTTTCATATAAATTTTAGGATTATTTGTCCCATTTCCTTGAAAAACTTGGATGGGATTTTGATAGGCATTGCATTAAATGTGTAGATAGCTTTAGGTAGCATAGATATTTTCACGATATTTGTTCTTCTAATCCATGAGCATGGAACATTTTTCCATTTCTTTGTGTCTTCCTCAATTTCTTTCATGAGTACTTTATAGTTTCTGAGTACAGATTCTTTGCCTCTTTGGTTAGGTTTATTCCTAGGTATCTTATGGTTTTGGGTACAATTGTAAATGGGATTGACTCCTTAATTTCTCTTTCTTCTGTCTTGTTGGTGTAAAGAAATGCAACTGGTTCCTGTGCATTGATTTTATATCCTGACACTTTACTGAATTCCTGTACAAGTTCTAGCAATTTTGGAGTGGAGTTTTTTGGGTTATCTACATAGTATCATATCATCTGCAAAGAGCAATAGTTTGACTTCTTCTTTGCTGATTTGGATGCCTTTAATTTCTTTTTGTTGTCTGATTGCTGAAGCTAGGACTTCTAGTACTATGTTGAATAGCAGTGGTGATAAGTGCCTCTTCAGCATCCAATGCTGAGATGTATCATATGGTTCTTGTTCTTTCTTTTATTAATGTATTGTATCACATTGATTGATTTGCAGATGTTAAACCAAACTTGCAGCCCTGGAATAAATCCCACTTGGTCGTGGTGAATAATCCTTTTAATGTACTGTTGGATCCTATTGGCTAGTATTTTGGTGAGAATTTTAGCATCTGTGTTCATCAAGGATATTGGTCTGTAATTCTCTTTTTTGATGGGATCCTTGTCTGGTTTTGGGATCAAAGTGATGCTGGCCTCATAAAATGAGTTTGGAAGTTTTCCTTCCATTTCTATTTTTTGGAACAGTTTCAGGAGAATAGGAATTAATTTTTCTTAAATGTTTGGTAGAATTCCCCTGGGAAGCCATCTGGTCCTGGGTTTTTGTTTATTTGGAGATTTTTGATGACTGTTTCAATCTCCTTACTGGTTATGGGCCTCTTCAGGTTTTCTATTTCTTCATGGCTCAGTTTTGGCAGTTGATATGTCTCTAGGAAAGCATCCATTTCTTCCAGATTGTCAAATTTGTTGGCATAGAGTTGCTCATAATATGTTCTTATGATTGTTTGTATTTCTTTGGTGTTGGTTGTGACCTCTCCTCTTTCATTCATGATTTTATTTATTTGGGTCCTTTCTCTTTTCTTTTGGATAAGTCTGGCCAGGGGTTTATCAATCTTATTAATTCTTTCAAAGAACCAGCTCCTAGTTTCATTGATTTGTTCTATTGTTTTTTTGGTTTCTATTTCATTGATTTCTGCTTTGATCTTTATTATTTCTCTTCTCCTGCTGGGTTTAGGCTTTCTTTGTTGTTCTTTCTCCAGCTCCTTTAGGTGTAGGGTTAGGTTGTATATTTGAGACCTTTCCTGTTTCTTGAGAAAGGCTTGTATAGCTAAATATTTTCCTCTCAGGACTGCCTTTGCTGTGTCCCACAGATTTTGGACCATTGTGTTTTCATTATCATTTGTTTCCATGATTTTTTTCAATTCTTCTTTAATTTCCTGGTTGACCCATTTATTCTTTAGAAGGATGCTGTTGAGTCTCCATATATTTGGGCTCTTTCCAAATTTCCTCTTGTGATTGAGTTCTAGCTTCAGAGCATTGTGGTCTGAAAATATGCAGGGAATGATCTCAAACTTTTGATACTGGTTGAGACCTTATTTATGACCCAGGATGTGATCTATTCTGGAGAATGTTCCATGGGCACTAGAGAAGAATGTGTATTCTGTTGCTTTGGGATGGAATGTTCTGAATATATCTGTGATATCCATATGGTCCATGTATCATTTAAGACCTTTATTTCCTTGTTGATCTTTTGCTTAGATGATCTGTCCATTTCAGTGAGGGGAGTATTAAAGTCCCCTCCTATTATTGTATTATTGTCAATATGTTTCTTTGATTTTGTTAATTGGTTTATATAGTTGGCTGCTCCCATGTTAGGGGCATAGATATTTAAAATTGTTAGATCTTCTTGTTGGACAGACCCTTACTCAAAGGTCATATAGTGTCCTTCCTCATCTCTTATTATAATCTTTGGCTTAAAATCTAAGATCTGATAAAAGGAATGCCACCCCAGCTTTCTTCTGATGTCCATTAGCATAGTAAATTGTTTTCCACCCCCTCACTTTCAATCTGGAGGTGTCTTCAGGTCTAAAATGAGTTTCTTGTAGGCAGCATATTGATGGGTTTTGTTTTTTTAACCATTCTGAAACCCTGCGTCTTTTGATTGGGACATTTAGCACATTTACATTTAGTGTAACTATTGAGAGATATGAATTTAGTGCCATTGTGACTGTTATTGTATATTGTCTCTGTTCCTTTCTGATCTACTTTTAGGGTCTCTCTTTGCTTAGAGGACCTCTTTCAATATTTCCTGTAGAGCTGGTTTGGTGTTTGCAATTTTTTTTAGTTTTTGTTTGTCCTGGAAGCACTTTATCTCTTATTCTATTTTCAATGATAACCTAGCTGGATATAGTATTCTTGGCTGCCTGTTTTTCTCATTTAGTGCTCTGAATATATCTTGCCAGTTCTTTCTGGCTTGCCAGGTCTCTGTGGTTAAGTCCACTGCCAATCTAATATTTTTACCATTGTATGTTACAGACTTCTTGTCTCGGGCTGCTTTCAGGATTTTCTCTCTGTCGCTAAGACTTGTAAATTTTACTATTAGAATGCGGGGTGTGGACCTATTCTTACTGATTTTGAGGGAGATTCTCTGCACCTCCTGGATTTTGATGGTTGTTCCCTTTGCCATATTAGGGAAATTCTCTACAATAATTCTCTTCAATATACCTTCTGTTCCCCTCTCTCTTCCTTCTTCTTCTGGAATCTCAATTATTCTAATGTGGTTTCGTCTTATGGTATCACTTATCTCTCGCATTCTCCCTTCGTGGTCCAGTAGTTGTTTGTCTCTCTTTTGCTCAGCTTCTTTATTCTCTGTCATTTGGTCTTCTATATCACTAATTCTTTCTTCTGCCTCATTTATCCTAGGAGTAAGAGCCTCCATTTTTGATTGCACTTTATTAATAGCTTTTTGATTTCAACTTGGTTAGATTTTAGTTCTTTTATTTCTCCAGAAAGGGCTTTTATTTATCCAGACAGGGTTTCTCTAATATCTTCCATGCCTTTTTTGATCCCGGCTAGAACCTTGAGAATCATCATTCTGAACTCTAGATCTGATATATTACCAATGTCTGTATTGATTAGATCCGTAGCCTTTGGTACTGCCTTTGTACTTTTTTTTTGTGGTGAGTTTTTCCGCCTTGTCATTTTGTCCAGATAAGAATATATGAAGGAGCAAATGAAATACTAAAAGGGTGGCAAAGACCCCAGGAAAATGTGCTTTAACCAAATCAGAAGAGCCCCCAAATTGTGGGGGGTAGTGGTAAGGGGTTAAAAAAAAGTTCAGGAAAAAAATTTAAGAAAGAAAACAAAGAAAAAATATTAAAAAAAAACTATATATATATATATATACATATATATATATATGTGTATATATATATATATATTAGACTGGTGACTAGAACAGGGTCACCCACTTAATTTTAGGGGTATTTTGGTCTCTTAGAAGAAACTACCTCCCCAAATTTTAAAGAATGAAAAACATATATAAGGGTAAACACAATAAAGGGATGGAATATGCCTATACGGATGAAGAAAAAAATTTTTTTTTAATTTTTAAAAAAGGAGTTGATAAAGTTAGTTGGTTGGGAGAATAAAGAAAAAGAAAGTGGAGAGAATTTGCTCCAGCTGGAGACTAGAACAAGCCTGGAGCTACATTTAGGGTCTATTTTGATCTATTTGAAGAAGTTGTACCCCAAATGTTTTAGATGAAGAAACCCTATGTGTATACAAAAAATAAAGTTAGATACAATGAAGGATAAAATATGACTATAAGAATGAAGGTTTGAAATAGTTATTATTATCATTATTTTTTTAATGAAATGTATTGTTAAGATAAACTAGTTAAAAAACATTAAAAGAGGAAAGGGTAAAAGTTAAAAAAATTAAGCAGTAGAAAAAAAATAAAATTAAAAAAATAATTAACTGCAAGACTAAAGAATCATAGGGAGAAAGCCATGAATTCCATGCTTTGCTTTCTCCTCCTCTGGAATTCCGCTGTTCTCCTTGGTATGTGAACTTGGTCTTGGCTGGATTTCTTGTTGATCTTCTGAGGGAGGGGCCTGTTGTAGTGATTCTCAAGTGTCCTTGCTCCAGGCGGAATTGCACCATGCTTACCAGGGGCCAGGCTAAGTAATCGGCTCCGGTTCGCTTTTGAGAGCTTTTGTTCCCGAATGCTTTCCATAGAGTTCTGGAGGACGGGAATGAAAATGGCAGCCTCCCAATCTCTGGCCTGGAGGATCCGAGAGCTTGGGGCCCCACTCCTCAGTGTGACCTCAGAGAAAAGCACGCAGTCACTCCGGTCTCCCTGTCCTCTGGCCACGCTCCAAGCTCACCCAGCCTGTGAGCAAGCATCTCTGTCTCTGGCACACAGCTCCTCCTGGAGTCTCTGAACCCCACAGACCCCTGAGCTCTTTTAGGGGGTGTCTCCCTGGATCTTGTGGGGACCCCACTCACAGAGCACTGGCCTGTGCCATGGATTATGGCTCAAGGTAACCCCGAAATGAGAGCTCACTCCTAGGCTCTGTCTCTGTAGCCAGCTTTCCCACTCTAATACCTGTGATCTCTGTGACACTCAGACACCCCCGATCCTTCTGTGACCCCGCGGGACCTGGGGCCATGCTGACCCCGCTTGGGCTTTGCCCCGGTTTAGCCTCTGGAGTGATGTCCCTCAATGGAGCAGACTTTTAAAAGTCCTGATTTTGTGCTCCGTTGCTCTGACGCTTGCTGGGAGCTAGCCCCTCCTCCCGCGGTCTATCTTTCCGTCGCTTTGGGTTCACTTCTTCACCAGTCCTACCTTTCAGAAAGTGGTCGATTTTCTGTTTCTAGAATTGTTGCTCTTCTTCGATCTCTTATTGGATTTGTGGTGTTTGTAATGGTTTGATAAGCTATCTAGCTGATCTCCTGCTGCCTGATGTCATCTCAACATGCTACTTCCCCACCATCTTGATTCCTCAGCCCAATCAGTTTCTTTCTTGTTCATGCTTAGTAAGTCCATGATTTTCTAAGTGAAGTTAGTGGAAGGTGTGAAATAATTTCTTATGTTCATTTTTTTTTTCTCAAGGAATTCCTGTAGTCAGTGTTTTCCTTGGGAGAAATTTCCTAGTGTATAGATAGAATGTTAACATGGACTGCCATCTTCTTTAATTCTAACTGGAGTATGGCTCTCAGATCTCCCACAGGAGGGAAAGAGAAGGAAATGTACAGGAAGTGGACCAGAATTATAGGGTAAGTGTTGAGTGAGAGAATTTAGATGATGACGTGTGATGACATCCTTTATTTCCTTGTGGTTTCTGCCATCTTTAATCCACACAGCAGTCCTTCTAGTAGCAGCTCTTCATTTTTGTCAAAATTTAGATTTTCCACATGGCCTAGGCCAGTGGTTTGCAAAGTGGTCCACAGAGTGACTGTGGCAGGGGTCAGGAATCTTTTTTTTTTTTTTTTTAATTTCCCTGAACAGCTCTGATTTGCAGTCACATTTGGCCACCATTGACCAAATAATCTCTTTCCTGAAAACTGCAGACTAAGTCTGGGCACCAACAGAGAGAAATTCCCAAGAATTTACAGCACAGGTTACATGTACAATTTAGGAATTACTGTAAATTTATTCTTCTATCAACTTACAGAAGAATTGACAGGGCACCTGGGTGGCTCAGCTGCTTAAGGTCTGCCTTTAGCTCAGGTCAGGATCTCTAGGCCCTCAGATTGAGCCCCATTTTGGGCTCCCAGCTCAGAGAGGAGACTTTTCCTTCTCCCTCTGCCTCTCCCACTGCTTGTGTTCTCTTGTCTCTGTCTCTCAAATGAATAAATAAAATCTTAAAAAAAAAAAAACTTAGAGAAGAGAGAATTATATCTCTGTGTAGAAAATTTAAGCCAGAAAATATATTTTTTGGGATTTGTAAACATTTATACAGTGGTCTATGTATCTACTTGTCTTATTTTCCATTACACAACTGCAATGTCATCAGTAGTGATATCTTATTTCTTTATCTCTTATCTAACAAAATACTTGGCATATAGTAGGTTTATAACTAAAATTTTTACATGGAATGGAATGGGTTGATATTTTTTCTCCTTATGGTCCTTTCCTACTTTATGCAAATACTTTAATTTATGTTATGCTAGATATGTGGACTTTCAAACAATCCTGCAAGTACGTACTAGGTTTTTTTTCTGAATTAATTGTTTACCCTTCTGAATTTAAACAGTGTTCTCTTTACTGATGTTACTTAAGTGCATGGTTACATACCCCACTATATTTTTAAAATCTCAAGGGCAGAAGTACATCTTTGTACCCTCAAAGCACAATGCCTTCATTAATAGGAAAGATTCTATTGAATTGATTGATTGTCATAAAGAAAAAGACAAAAGTGTTTTTGGTGCCAGTCTATAAAATCAGGTTGTAATTGCTTGTGTTCTGTAAACTTGCCTTTAGAACAGTTATTTGTGCCCATTATATGCCCTTCTCTCATATTCATGATGGACAACATTAGTCCTTGGATGGATCACTGAATGCTATAATCATAAATTGGCAACAAATTTTGTACTCAGTTCTTCATTATACTTTGATATTGGAAGGAGAGTTTCTTTTAAATCCAAATGAATTATAGCTACTGGCTCTCTTTTTGCCAAGTCCCACCAATACTCAATTACCCAGGAACTGAGTCTATAGTTTTCAGTTTATACAGGCCATTACCTCTTCCCTCCGTACTTCTTGATGTCTACCTTTGCACCATTTCACTGCTCATTAGAGTGTCTGGAGGAAAGAAAAAAACTACTTTGAGAAGGCAATGAAGGTGAAACT
>RCUC01069213.1:0-25194 GCA_003697995.1 Taxidea taxus jeffersonii | reverse complement strand
GGGGAAAGAAGTGTTTGGGGCTAGAGGAATAGCAGGGAAAAGGCCCCGGGGCAGGAGCAGGCTTGCTAACAATAACCACTATGGTTTCTCTAAATGAGAAGGTGACCCCAGAACTTCTGTTTTGGGGTTTGTTCTTTGGCATTTTTAACTCCTACAAGATAAACCCAAATCAAATAATGTTATGGGTCCGCCTCCTGATATGTGGTGGCCACGTTCCTGGAGACGTGAGCGTGTCTGTGTGGACTTAATTTTTGTAACTGACTTCCACTTTCAAGGCACACGATGAGCTTGTCATTTTAGGGGACCCCCATGGCTGATCCTTTTAATAGAGTGAATGATCAGCCTCAGAGGGTCTCTCGGGTTCTTCTCATTCTAAAACCCTATGATTTTATGTCCTTAGAGATACTGAAATGTCATCTGTTTTCACAAAGGGGCAGATGACACAGCACAGCAAACAGGTAAGTGGCCGTTAGGCAGGCAGGAAAAATTTCGTGGGAAGAGACTGAATTTTTTTTCCCCCCTGAACTCTCAGGACCATTTTCTGGTTAAAAAAGCAGCTCATCCGTAGAATAGGCCAATTCGGTAGGCTCATCCTGCAGCCGTGCACAGATGTGTCTGGGTTGCTGGTTGTGTAGGGTACTTTGCTCAGTTGTGGTTGGGTGGGAAGGCTCTTCCTTTAGGCCTCCTCTTTCTACCATTGGGGCGGCGGGGGTGGGGGCAGCCAGAATGCTAATTCTGAAAATTGTTTTCTGTGTTTTGTACGTTCCCCAGATTTTCACAGTTGGAGTGGTTTCATCCCAATTTTGTTGTTACTTCTGGACATTAGAAGAGTCAGACAGTGCTTTTTTTTTTTTTTTTTTTAATGTTCAGTTAGCCACTGTATGGTACATTAGTTTTTGATGTAGTTTTCGATGATTCATGAGTTACGTAAAACACTCAGTGCTCATCACAACACGTGCCCTCTCTAGTACACATCACCCTGTTTCCCCATCCCTCCACCCCCATCCTTCTGAAACCCTCAGTTTGTTTCCTGGGAGCCACAGTCAACTATGGTTCATCCTCTTCTCTGATTTCTCCCCCTTCAGATTTCCCTCCCTCCCCCTATGGTCCTCCATGCTGTTCCACATATGAATGAAGCCATATGATAATTGTCTTTCTCTGCTTGGCTTACTTCATTTAACATAATCCCCTCTAGTTCCATCCATGTCGATGCAAATGGTGGGTGTTCAGCCTTCCTGATGGCTGAGTAATATTCCACTGTGTATATGGACCACATCTTCTTTATCCATTCAGCTGCCGAAGGGCATCTCAGCTCCTTCCATGGTTTGGCTATTGTGGACATTGCTGCTGTGAACATTGGGGTGCATGTGCCCCTTCTTTTCACTACATCTGTATCTGTGGGGTAAATACCCAGTAGTGCAATTGCTGGGTCATAGGGTAGCACTGTACTTAACATCTTGAGAAACCTCCATACTGTTTTCCAGCATGGTTGTACCAACTTGCATTCCCACCAGCAGTGTAAGAGAGTTCCCCCTTTTCCTCATCCTTGCCCACATTTGTTGTTTCCTGCCTTGTTAATTTTTGCCATTCTAACTAGTGTAAGGTGGCATCTCATTGTGGTTTTGATTTGTATTTCCCTGATGGCTAGTGATGTTGAACATTTTTTCATGTGTCTGTTGGCCACTTGTACGTCTTCTTTGGAGAAATGTCTGTTCATGTATTCTGCCCATGTTTTGGACTGGGTTTTTCGAGTGTTGAGTTTGAGAAGTTCTTTATAGATCCTGGATACGAGCCCTTTATCTCTAATATCATTTGCAAATATCTTCTCCCATTCCAGGGGTTGCCTCTGTGTTTTGTTGACTGTTTCCTTTGCTGTGCAGAAGCTTTTTATCTTGATGAAGTCCCTATGGTTCATTTTTGCTTTTATTTCCCTTGCCTTTGGAGACATGTTTTGAAAGAAGTTGCTGGGGTTGATGTTGAACAGGTTACTGCCTATGTTATCAGAATATGTTATTCTAATGGGTTCTTGTCTCACATTGAGGGCTTTCATTCACTTTGCATTTATCTTTGTGTATGGTGTAAGATATTGGTCCAGTTCAGACAGTTCTACACTTAGGCACCAAAAGTGAACAGAGAGCTAAAATGCTAGGGTCACTCCCACCAGCAGAGCAATTTGTTTGGCATTGATAAAGTACAGCCACCCAAGAGAGTGACCTCACTGCAGTCCTCAGGGACATTCTCCATTCTTCTTCTCTGTCTGACAAGAAGGCAAATGAAGGTTGTCTGGAACTGCCCCTGGGTGCAGTTCTGAGCTTCATCTTTCTGAAATTGTCTTCCCAGTTCTATTTTCCTTGAGCTGACATAGCTCTTGTCTGACCCACTCATCTGTTGCTCTTTGAATCTAAATGTTGGGTGGAGTTTGTCCATGTTCAACTAGATGGTAAGCTCTTTAAAATTCCACCCACTCATTCACCCTACGAGTAGATACTCTGGAGCTGTTCCGGGCCAAGCACTGTTCCCATCTGGTCGCATGGAGTCACATGGTCTCAGCAATGCCTGTTGCTCATCTAGAGTCCACTTACCTCTGGCAATTCCGCAGATGAGCATTGTCCTTCCAGTAGTACCCGAATCACTGTTAGTGTGTTAACATTGGCAGGATCGTAGAAGGTTTTTGGTTCAGTGGGTTTGCAGGGAATGTTGATCTCGATGATGCAGATAGAATGAATGTCAAGATCACCACTCCTTTGTGGAGTCAGAGAAAGTCACACAGCCACTTAGTCCACTTTTATCCATTTCTTATATTCGCAAAGTCAAGGTCAAGATCTTTCCCCTCCTCTCTCTCTTTCTCTCCCCTGTTGGATGATTTGGCAGAGATCTTCCTTATGATTTTAGCTCTGATAAAGAGCTTTTATACTAGGGCTATTTTATTTTTTTTAAAGATTTTATTTATTTATTTGTCAGAAAGAGTGAGCCCAGGCAGACAGAGAGGCAGGCAGAGAAAGAGGAGGAAGCAGGCTCCCTGCCAAGCAAGGAGCCTGATGTGGGACTCCATCCCAGGACACTGGGATCATGACCTGAGCTGAAGGCAGCTGCTTAACCAACTGAGCCACCCAGGCGTCCCTACTAGGGCTATTTTAAAGGCAAATTAAACAGAAGCACAAAAAGGTTCTAAGAAGTATTTTTTTCTTCATATTGTATTATTGAACTAAATGTTTTACGGGAGTTTAAAAGCAAAGTGATCATTGAGTGGACCTCCTAGCATGTACCGATGCAGTCTTGGAAGATTGCATGTAAACCAACATTTTGTAGCTCAAGTTCTATTTTAAGTTCACTCAGAAGAGTTGTTATTTAAAGCAACCTTGTAAAAAGAATAATCAAAAGCCCCTGAATGTTGGAGTCAGCAGGGGCAGCAGATTTCTTAAAGGAGGCTGGGAACATGACTCTTACAGCCATCCTGGTTTTATCTCTAGACTGGTGGGGCCTGGGAAACAACTTTATTCTTATGGAACTTTGGGAATAGTGAAAGAGGAGAAAGTGGATCAAAAGTTCTGTGGAGAATGGATGATGGCTTTATTGGCTTCACTTTTTTCCAGTGGGGGAATGGCTCACCACACCCACCCTCCCACCACAGCCCGTCCCCAAAGGGATTTAGGAAAATGGTCTCAGTTCCTTCTGAAATGACTGGAAGGAGAGTGGGGTGGGGAGGAGGCATGCCTTGCTTTCACAGTACTCAGTAACCGGATAGAGCATCTTTCCCAGGAGCCTGAGGGTGCAACATTACAGGGAAAGGGGAGATTTCCACTCCTGCACGGAAAAGTTCCTAAAGATGTGTTTATGATATTTTGTTTGGAAAAGAGACAAGATCATTTGTTTGAACATCTGACTTGGCAACAGAATCACATAATTTGCATTTATTGGGGGCATTTTGTGGATTGTTATCTTGAGAAGAAACACAGAAAAAGTTGGTTCCAAACCCGACATTCCAAAAGGAAATGGAAATTTCATTGCTCCTTTCTGACATAAAAGGTCATCTTGTTGTTTATCTACAAAGCCAGGGGAAATTGGCTGTTGAGTATTTTGCATTTGGAAACACTGGCCCAAATTCAAAGAAGTCTGATGCTCTCTCCCCTCCCTGCCCTGTTTTTTTTTTTTTTTCTTTAAGCTTTTTTATTTTAACATATAATGTAACCCCACCACCCTCTCCCAACCCCTCTCCCCCCCTCACCCCCCTCAGTTTGTTTTATGACATTAAGAGTCTCTTTTGGTTTATCTCCCTCCCGATCCCATCTTGTTTCATTTTTTCTTTTCCTACCACCTTAACCCCCATCCCCATTGCATCTCCAGTTCCTCATATCAGGGAGATCAGATGACAGTTGTCTTTCTCCAGTTGACTTATTTCGCTAAGCATAATATACTCTAGTTCCATCCATGTCGTTGCAAATGGTAAGATTTCATTTCTTTTGATGGCTGCATATTACCCTGCCCTGTTTTTATTTAGAGATGTTGCACTCATGAATCATTGGGTGAAAGCTTGAAATATAGTTCCTTCTGTTTCAGGAGATGAGGGCCTTAGTCCAAAAGGAGAAACACAAAGTCAGGGATATCCCAGAACTCCTAAGAATGTAGGCACTGAGAAGGTATCTGCTATAATGTTCCTGGTCTCTGGGTTATAGGATATACTGGACTCTTAGATTTGCTGAAATCACTAAAAATCTTGGGCAAGATGAGGATCACAGACCTGCGCTGAAATTTCCAGCAAAATTACCCTTCAAGCAGGACGTGACAATTAGGGCCCGGCACAAATTGAAAATGTGGGGTTGCTTGTTCAAAAAAGTATAGTTAAAGATATTAAATTATGAACTTTTTCTTTTAAAAATATTTTACTACTTATAAATCAATGGTGTAATTGTGATATAGGAATAACAAAAATGACAAATAGTGAAAAGTATGTTTGTGGTCATAATTTTATATACTATAATAAGAATACTTCATCAGTGCAATATCTTGATTGGCTGTAAGATTTTTCTGGCTCTCTTTTTTGCTAATTCATTTTGAGATTATCAAAATTTATACTCTTAGCAATCTCATTTTCATTTGATATAATTGAAGATATAATTGAAAATGATCTCTTTGCAAGTACAAAATCACAAATAATGTTCGATAACTTTAATTTTGAGAAGGATCTTCCTGCTGATTACTGGAGTTATTGGAATTGTTATAGGAGTTTAAGAGTATCCTTTGGGTATAACAGCTTTAGGATAAATTTCTTTAAAAATTTATTTTGGAATACAGGCTTCAGGAGTCTAGAGCTAATGATTCTTGTTTAACAATTTTTCTAAAAAGATTTAACTCTTTGTACAGATCAATCTTGTGTAAGTTTGAATTTAATTTTAAATAAGAGCATTTTAATGAAAGTTTCTCTGACATTTCCTGTAACCTGGAGCAAGTCCTGTGAGCAGCTGAAAGTATCTTCATGATTTGTATGTAATTCAAAATGCTTGCTTATGTAGTCCAGTGTGTTTCTTCATACAAGGGAAAATTAATTTAGAAATGGTCTTTCTTGAGCTACCTAGCTAGCTTAGTTGGTGGAATATACGACTCTTGATCTTAGGGTTGTAGGTTCGAGCCCCACGTTGGGTATAGAGATTACTTAAAGGAAACTGTCTTTTTTGCTAATAAGTGGTTCACTTAGAATTTCATTATGAAATGGTCTTCTTTTCTGTTGCATGTGGCAACCTTTAAATTCAGTTTCTAATTCTAATTTCAGATTCTGTGGATCTTTGCTCTGCTTTTTTGCAGTAGATTTCAAAACTGGAGATTCTAAAGTCTTTAACGAATCTTCATAGCTCCTGGATATGCTGTAATGCAATGTTCCTGGGCACATTTTTCTTTTGTAGTAATTTACTGACAGAGTTTACTGCCTGAGCACCAGCAGTCTCTGTCCTGGCTCCCAGGACAGAGAGTTCGTATTTATGCAGATGTAACAGGGATGGGCTCCAGACTCTGAGAGGCAGGCTCCTCCCCCTCCCCCAAGCCATGGCCATTGCTGCCACCCATCTGGGCTTAGGTTCCAATGCTGGCTGCCACAGCCTGCCATACCTGGAGCCCTGAGCCTGCATGTGTTATTGTAGCCTCGTGAGTCCTCTCTGCTAATATGCATGCTCTGTTGTCTCATTAGACTTCACTTACATAACTCATGTGGAGAGACAAAATCGTAAGAATTTCAAGACAGCAATGGTAGAGCATTAAGCCAAGCCTGGGCTCCTTCTGAGAGAGTCCCTCTCTGCCTGCACAGGTCCTACACACATGAAGCCGGCCCTGCCTAGACATACAGAAGATGGCTAATTGAGGGAACGTGGGTTCTGACCACATACTGCCTAACTTAGTTTCTGCTAGACCATCTTTACTACCAGGAAGTTCATCCTCATGTCTAATCCTGGCTCAAAGAGGCCATTTTTCTTACCCAGTCTCCAAAGATTTTGTTACTCTCATTAGTGGATCTAGTGAGTGCAGGTTCACCACAGCATGGACTAGCACCTGTTTTCACATGGGGGAAGACTGATTTCCTTGAATTCCTGGCTTTACTTGTAGACTATGAGATTGCATAATCAGAAAGGGCTTGAAAGTTCCCCTAATCTATGGGTCATCATCAGAATCTCCTTCAGGCTTGCGAACATGATATATTCCCTGTGTGTATTCCTAGAGATCCGGATTCCAGACATCAGGGATGTGGTCCCAGCGTCTGCATTTTAACCAGCTTTAGCTAGGGGTTCTGACAGCCAGCCTGGTGTGGGACTACGGACGATTTTCCCAATTAGGAATTTCAAGTTCCCACAGCTGTAGTCCTGTCTCTGTCTTGGATGCCAGGGCTCCTCTTTGTCCTCCCACAGTTTGTCTGCTTTATCTGATTCAGTAGTCCATGCCCCATCTTCGTATTCTGTCCTTTTTAGCCACATAGTTGTAAAACAGGAGGTCACTCCTTTTCTGTTAGATCCCTTCTGTAGGGCTATGAAGTGACTTTCAACCAATGTAGCAAGGAAGGACTGGGTTGCCAGGCCCTTGCTATGCTGGCATGATCAGATGGTATGGGATGTGTGTGTGTGTGTGTGTGTGTGTGTGTGTGTGAATGTATGTGTGAGTGTGCTAGTCGTGATAATGGCAGAGGAATCAGGATGGATTATCATGCTAGAGTACTTCAGACTGGAAATACCAAAACTAAGAGGGAATGGGACCATCCCTACAATGCATGGGTGGTTCAGAAAAGTCAACATAGATTAGCTAATTTAATTTCTGGATATACCCTTTGAGGCATAAAAACATATATTTGTAATTACTTGTACCATTTAAGCTAGAGACTCTTTTCTGCTTTGATAACACCCCCCCCCCCAAATTCTAATGGCTGTAACAACTCACACTGCATGTAACTTCTGGGAACTTGGTTTCATGTTTCTTGAAACTCAGGCTGACGGAACAGCCCATCAGGAAACCTGTAGTTTTTCTAGCAGAGGGCAGGAGAGCTTTGGAACGTCCTGCCCAGCAGTATAATGTTCTGGCCTGGAAATGGCACATCATTTATGTTATAAATCATGGGCCAGAACTGGTCACATCAGCCGCAGGGAAGAGGCAGTAAGAGCATACAGAAATGAGAACTCTAAAGCAGTGTACAGATTCAGTGGCTCTTTCGAGGTATTTTAAAGCAGGTGCAGCATTATCCAGTCAATAGGAAGGATACGACCTAAAGAGTAGGAGTGTCCAGAAATAGGCCCTCTCAGAAGGGCTGCGTATATTCCCGAATAATAGATTCCCACCATTGAAAGCTGAGAGGCCTCCTTGGTTGGAGGAACCGTGTTGGGAGGATCTGGCCAAGATGAAAATTTTTCATGATCAGAGACCCAGGTGATAAACTGAGCATTTTCTAATCTCTTTTCTTCTGCTGCCTTTATTTATATCCTGATGGGGAGGATGGAGATTGATGAGTGTGATTATAGATCATAGAGCTCAGAGATGGCTGAATGGGAGTTGTTGTTCTAGTTCTTTTATAATTTTATTGCCCTAGATCTTAATCACTTGCCTCCTTGTCTTAGTATTTGATTTCCCATTACGTGCTTGCTTTGACAAAAAGTTCAAATGAAACCAGAGGCCCTCATTTCTTTCAGGACTTGGGACTCAGGGAGAACTTTGCTGTGATTACAAATGGATGAGAAATTATGGGTCCCAACATGGGATTGAGGACAGCCAGGTAGGATCAGAGTATTTTATGTTTGAGTTTTAGAAGCAGTGGAACATAAAGGTAGATGTAAGATAACAACAAAACTCTGGACCTCCTAGAACTTGCAGAAGGCATTCAAGTTTTAGGAAAGCGAACTGATTTTGCATTGTTATAGTATGACTTAAGAATGGTTAACATTACCAAGAGTTCCTGCTTCGGGGTCAGAGATACTTGGATTCAAAGCCCAGTTGAATTAGTCAGAGTTTTCCAGAGGAACAGAACCAATAGGCCATCTATCAGCTCTCTGTCTGTCTGTCTTTCTATCTCCCTACCTATCTTGGAACATCTTGGCCTCCATAATCATGTGTGTCAATGCCTTCTAATAAGACCCCATATTGGGGGTTGACGATTCACATAATTATGGACACCGAGAAGTCCCAAGCTCTGCTCTCAGCAAGCAGGAGACCCAGGAGAGCCAACGATGGAAGTTCCGGGCTGGAGGTTGGGAGGCTTGAGACCCAAGAAGAGCCAGTGTTTCAGTCTGAGTCCGAAGGCTGAAGAAGACGAAATATCCCAGCTCAGGCTGTCACACAGGAGAAGTCTGCTCCTACCTAGGCTTTTTGTTCTGTCCAGGTCTCCCGTTGATAGGCTGAAGCCCACCCACATTATGGGAAGGCAGCTTGTTTTCCTCTGTCCCGACTGAAATGTTAATCTCATCCAGAAACACCCTCCTAGACACACACAGAATAACGTTTGGCCAAATACCAGGGCAGCCGTTGGCGCCGTCAAGTTGATCTACAAAATCAGCTATGACACCAACCCTGTTATTTAGGAGCTGTGTGAACTTGAGCAAGTTAGTCACCATCTTTGTGCTTCATTCTCCTCCTCCATGAAGTGGGATGATGAAAGCAATTACTCATAGGGTTGTCTTGTGGTCTGAATGAGAATATATGTCAAACTCAGGGAAAGTTTAGTGAAGGCTTACGGTGTGCTGACGCTGTGCCATTGCTGTCATCATCCCCGTCAACGTCCCCCCCTCAACACAATGGGTGTCTTCTCATCTGGCGTGAGTTGAGAGCCAGGGCGAGGGGCTCTGTGGAACGGTCCAGTTGTTATCCGGTAGCATTTGCTCATGGTTCACTTGCTGCATAAGTTCTGTACACTTTCTTGCGACACACATTTTTTTTCTTTTCTCTCTTTTTAAATATCAGTCTCTGTTTCATAGGGCGCATTTCAGTCTACATGCTGGTGATTTAATATTTAGGCACCACATTACTCTGTAGACTAGTAGGTGGCATTGAGAGAAATGAGGATCTTCGGAGCCTCTTTTGGGAAGCAGGGCAGAAAGGTTTCTGCAGGCAAGCAAGCTCCTTTGCCCAAAGGTGAGTGAGTGTTAGCCCAGAGGTTCATAATTGAGAAGGTTCAAGAGAGCTCCACGATAGGGGGAAAAAAAAAAGTCCTCTCATTTTCATTTTATTTGCTGTTAAGTAAAGTGGTATTTATATTTAATATGCCTGACAGTCTCTATCCCTTTTTAAATGTCAGGTTTATTGGAGCATCGTTTACAGTAAACTCATTATTTTAAAGTTTATACTTTGGTAAGTTTCGATGAATGTTGCCACCACAACACTAAAAATATAGAACATTTTTATTCTCTGTGTCCTTCTGCAATCTATCCCGTCTTCATGTTCTGAGACCCAATAACCACAGGTGTTATTTTCTGTCCCTCTAGTTTTACCTTTTGTGGAATGTAATATATACATGGATTCTTCCAATGTCAGGTGTCATTTCACATAATGTTTTGGAGATTTATCCACGCGGTTGCATGTATCAGTAGTTCTTTTTTAAATTGCTGTTTAGTACACCATTGTAGTGATACAGTAAAATTCATTTATCCATTTGCTAGATGAAGGACAGTTGTTCCCAGTTTTCAGGTATTATAAGTAATCTGCTGTGAGCATTTACATATGGGTTTTTGTTTAGACGTAGCTTTTCATGTCTTTTACGTAAGTAATAGAAGGATTTTTTGTGGCGGGGTTGGATGGTAGGTGTATGTTGAACTTTATAAGAAATTGCCAAATTGTTTTCTGCAGTGGCATTCCCACTTTGCATTCCCACCCAGCATTGTCTGAGAATTTCTGTTACTCCACGCCCTCATTAATACTTGGTGTTACTGGTCCTTTAATTTCAGCTCTAAGTGAGTGCTATGAGCATCATTTCATGTGTTTATTGACTATTGGTATCTATTTTTTTTGTGTGAAATGATCATACATCTTACCCATTTTTATTGCCTTCTTTTCCTTATTATTGAGTTGTGAGAGTTCTTTGTGTATTCTGTAGTCATATCTTTTATTAGATAGGTATTTTTCAAACATTTTCTGCCCAGTATGTTGTTGTTCTTTTAATTTTTAATTTCTTTTAATTTTAGTTTTGAAGAATGGAAGTTAAAAATTTTGGTGAAATCCAGTTTATCATATCTCTTTCTTTTAAGGATCATGCTTCTTGCACTATCTAGGAAATCTTGAGTAATCTATAGTTGTAAAGTTTTGTTGCTTTCTTCAAAAAATGGTATAGTTAAAAAACATTGTAGTTTTAGTTCTTGGTTGTCTATTTAGATGGTGTGACATAAGGGTTGGGCATCTTTCTGTCTGTCTGTCTGCCTATGGATACCCAATCGTTCCAGTACCATTTGTTGAGAAGAGACTTTCCTTTCTTTATTGAATTATTGTGGAATCTTTGTTGAAAATCAAGTGGCTTCTCTTTGTTTTATTCATTTTTATGTTTATTCTTATGCCATTGACATACTGTTTTGATTACTGTAGCTCTATACAAGTTCTTGCAATCTGTTAATGGGTACCCTCCAACTTTGTTATCCTTTTTCAAAATTGTTTTGGCTATTCTTACTCCTTTGCATTTGCATATACATTTTAGAATCAGCTTGCCATTTATGGCATAAAATATGACTGGGACTGACATGATATTTAATCTCTTGGTTAATTTGTTGAGAAGTGACATCTACATAATATCGAGTCTTCTAATTCCTGTATTTAGGTCTTTTTTTTTATTGTAGTAAAGTTTATAGTTTTCAGTGTACAGATATTGCATATATTTTGTTAGGTTTAATTCTTAAGTACTTTCTTCTCTTTCATGCTATTGTAATGGTATTTAAAAATGTCAATTTCTCATTGTTTGTTGTGAACATAAATAAGCTTGCGGGCTGTCTGGATGGTGCAGTTTTAAGTGTCTGATTCTTGGTTTCCACTGAGGTGTGATCTCAGGGTTGTGAGATTGAGCCCCACATCAGGCTCTGTGCTCAGTGCAGAGTCTCCTTGAGTTTCTCTCTCTTTCTCCCTCTGCCCCTTCCCCTCCCACCTTTGCTTATTATCTCTTGGCCTCTAGGGCTTGTGTGCCATTTTGGATGAGGAGAGATGGCTTTAATAAAAGCTTATGTTTTAATCCTGGCTTTATTCTGAACTTGGGAAAATCACTAAGCAACTTTGTATCAATGTTCTAATCTTCATAGTGAGGATAGTAGTAGTACCCTCCCCACTCATAAGGTTCTGTGAGGATGAGGAGAGATAAATGCATGTACATCGCATAACAGTGCTGAGCTCATAGTAAGTGCACAGTGCAGCCTTAACCTGCATTATAAACATTGTTTCATATTTCTATGTTATCTTCATAACTGTCATTTTTATGGCTGGATGATAGTCTATAATGCAAATACAAACCACTATGACTAACTTCCATTTGGTTGGGGACACCAACCCCCATGTGGTCAAAAATCCATATGTAACTTTGACTCCCCAGAAACTTTACAGACAGCCTACTGTGGACTGGAAGCCTTACTGATGACACAAATAGCTTCTTAACACATATTTTGGATGTTATATGTATTATATACTGTATATTGTATATATAATCACGATAGCTAGAGAAAAGAAAACGTTATTAAGAAAATCATAAGGAAGAGAAAATACTTGTATAGTACTGTATTTTATTTTAAAAAAATCCCCATATAAGTGGATCTGTGTTAAAGGTTAACCATATTGTAATAAATGTCTTTTTCCCCCCCACTTAATATGCTTTCTGTGTCAGTACTGATTTCCTTTAGAAAAATCTTTGGAAAGTATTTCTGGATAAAAGATAAGAACCTGGACATGGTTCTTGCTACAAATCCAAGCATGTGTTTTGGAGTCACAGTAGACACTGGAGAGAGATGTTACCTTCCCCGGCTAATGCTCGTGGGACCAGAAGATAGTCTTTGCTTCTGTCTTTCCCCTTGAAAGAAGTATCTTCATTCTGTCTGTTCCTCTGTTGAGTGAACCTTCCTGGACTTTCTTACTTATCTTAATGGCTCATTACTCACACCTGTCACCTATTTCAGTGGTTCTGGGAAATTGCAAGTCTCGTTTTTATGTCTGCTGCCTCTGCTTGGAGCCCCTCAAGAAGAACAGCAGCCTGCCGTTGATCGCGGGGTGTGTGTTTTACAGCTCTCTCCCCTTATTTGGCTCAGCTGGACATGCACATTATCTGGGAGGGTTTGATCCTGAGCTGCTTAGACGTTTTCAAGCTGGAGAGAGAGGCAGACCCTGCGTCCCCTGCCTAAGAGATCTCATTTCTCTTGCAGACGTCATTGCTTGAGGGTGAAAATTCGGAAAATAGCTCCCCCTTTCCTATGGTGCCAGTTCCCCACCTGTCTGTAACTTTTCCCTGCCCCCTCCTCTCAGGAACTCATCCCTGGTGGTCTCTCTCTGTATCGCCATAGTCTAGATTCGAGAAATCACCCACAAACACACACTTGGTTTCAAATTAGGCCAAGGAGTCCAGTGTATCCAGGTAGGATGGGAGAGTCGCCGAGTCTAAGGAAGTCAGGTGTTTGGCAGAAGGTCATGGTGAGCTTTATGCTTCCTCAGAGGGTGTCTTGGGCCCAAAGGCCTTCATCATACAATGGCAATACTGACAATCTGGTTGATACACAACTCAACTTGATTCTAACTTGAGAATGTTTCCAGCAGGCAAAATTTAAATTCAGAGACACTGGGAGTTCAGTGCTACCTTATTTAAGGTACCTCCATTAATTTGGGTCTCCCAGGTGAGCTCTCTGCTCTCTAGCCTGGAGAACACAGTGCGTTATGGCAAAGGCCTTGACCTGTGTCCTCGTAAATCTAGCTAGCCTTACATCGAGTAACTCTTCTGCAGTTACTTTCTCATCTCAACTCCTGTTGGTTTTTCAAATCCTTTATCCCCACCTATGACCAGGCTAGGTCGAGAGTCAGCTGCCTACCTCTGCCACGTCTCAGATTCTTCCTTATCAGGTTTTTTAAAGTGTTTCTTCTCTTCCGTATTAGATAGACCATCCCAGTCCTGCCCTTCACATTGGCTCCTTCCAATGCTACTTCTACCTGTGGTACTTTCCTAAGGCCCAGGTGGTGTGGGTGTGGAAGGGAGTGTAGAGATGAGGGGGTGGAACCTCAGAGGTGGTGAGCTTATTGGCTTTGGATCCACCCAAGAAAAGTGAACGATGGGACAGAAGTTTCTTATTACTGAGAAAGTGATTCTCAGGTACTACACTCTGAATTAAAAATGAACATCTTATGAAGAGAAATCCCAAGCTTATTAATAGTTTATAACATCACCTTGCTTCTCCTGTCTTAATAATTTCTTTGCAGTTCAAGCCAAAACCATAATGTAGGAGTCTTATTGTCGGGAAACCACATTTGTGTACCTTCAAGAGGCCTGGAGCATCATTAATGAATTTTTTTTTCAACTATAAAAACAAGTTGGCAGCAACATCTGTGATGGATTTTGATTAGACCTTGAGGTGATGGGGACCTCGACTACTTTTATAAAACTCAAACCCTGGATTATATACCAAGATGTATTTCAGCTGCCTTTTCCCTGGGATTATTGAGTAAGGAGGGGACAATGAATCTTTCTTGGAAGGCTTGGCCTTTTCCAGGTATATAGGAAGGTTCCAGGTGGTGTGACAAATTGCTGAGGGCCTCCCTGTCATTCACAGTGTGGAGACATGTGGCCTGTCCTTGCTGTGACTTTGCTCGGCTGGGGTCCAGTTGGGTTCAAGTGTGACAGTAAGCATAGTGTGTTTGGAATCACTCTGCATGGTATGAGAATTTTTATATTCCCAGGCAATTTGCTGATTTTTAACAATTCCAGAAATGGATTCATTTTTGACTAATCAGGAAGATGTGTAGGATGTGAACTTGGGAGCCAGGGAGCATTGGGTTAAATGCTCAGCTCTGGCACAGATCAACTGTGTGATCTTGAAAGTTACTTCATCTCTCTACATGTTAGCTTCCTTGTTTGTAAAACGGGGCATAAAGGGGACCACTGTATGGCGCTGGTAGGAAGATGCTCGAGAAAGGTTTGTTCCTTCCTTCTCTCTCTTGCTCTCTGAATTCCTTCCTCCTGTTTCTTCCTTCTTTCTTCCCTCAGGTTCTACTAAGGAAAGACCTACTATAGTGGATCTTGGTATGTTTTGGGGGAGGGACCTGAAGGCTGGGTTGAAGGAGGAGCACTGTTGGAGCTCATGGTTGGGGCCGGCTGAGGAGTGCTCTGTGCAGGGAGGGGCCAGCAGACACAGTGTCCTTGATGTCCTTGGCGTCCTTGGCAGGGAGCATTAGGCTACAGGGCCCCAAATCTTGCTCTGCCAAGGGCAGAAGATCTGGCTGTCTCCTTAGGGGAGCTCAGATGGGGACAGGGCCCCTTCTGACTGGGTGGGACTTCTCTTGCTCCTTTCCTAAGCCTTCAGTTAGGACTTACTTCTCACCTTTGCTTGGCCTTGCTCTGTATCTGGAAAATGCCCTGGGAACGTGAATCACACAGGAGCCACGTGAGCATTATCCTGGTCATTCTACGCCCGGGCTAATATGGAGATTTTTCTGAAGTAGGCTTAAAGGAGAATAAATGTGTGTACTGCCGCCTAAATTAATTTGCTGTGAAAACAAAGTAACTTCATTCTCCAGATTCCTTCAAATACTTGATCTTTCCTCCAGTTTTCTGGCCCTCGTCCTCCATGACCCATCTTTTTTCTGGGAATGTTTTCCTGGCTTCGAATCCCAGCCCGGCTCTGAATGAGGAAAAGGGAGGCCGTGCCCAGATCACATTGGAGGAGCCAATGGCAAGACCCACCCAGTCCAATGAGCCCCAGGGGTGCACACCAGGGATCTCAGTAGAAACTGAATTTCTTAACATGTCTGTCCGAAAATAGCTTTCCTGTCATAAAGAGGGTCCCCAGGGAGTTGTCAAGCTGTCCAAGGAAACTAAAGGAATACATATTCACACACAAATACACACACACATATATATATGCACATAAAAATTCTATTATTCATATAATCCACTATATGGTTCGAATTTAGCTTGATGGCTTTTGAAAATGAGTCACTTAATGTCAACTGTGTTCCCACTTCCTTCTCAAACTTTCTTTCCAGCCTTACTGGAGCCTGAGTCAGGCCTGACATGCAATAGGTCTGTCTTGGAAGCAATTAGGGCCCTGGTTTTAGGGTTTAGGGTTTGTTAACTTCTGGGCTGATTGGATAGTCCTTGGGTCAGGGTATCGTGGGTCTTGTGGACCACACTTTCTTCTCCCCTTCTCATTCACTGTTAAATTATTTGACTTATTTTCCCGTCATTTATTAGTTGCTTGCTATATCCTAAACACTGTGCCCAGTCCTAGAGGGAAGAGGGGTCTGGACTTGAATATGGATCTTGACCTTATCCAGGACCTTGCAGTTCAGTCAGAGGGATAAGCCATGTTTCCAAGGGGCATAAATAGTACAAGATAAATGGTAACTGGTAACACTTACTGAACCCTCATTATTTGCCAGACTCTGTGTTAAATGATTTCCATATATTACTGCCTCCAATTTCTATAATACTCGAAGCCTATTACTTCCTGTCTCATAGATGAGGAAGTGGAGGTGAGGGGAAGTGAGTAACAGCCTTCTCCAAGTCCTAGGGGCAGAGCCAGGATCTGAACTCAGATCCATTCAACTTCAGACCTGGAAAGGTAAAAGGGGCTAAATGCCCCAAGAGTGATAATTCTCTCATTTCTGCTCCTCATCCATGAAATGAGAATTGTTGCTCCAATGTCCTCCCCACAGGTTGGTCAAGTTGTTTTTTTTTTAAATATTTTTAAAAGATTTTATTTATTTATTTGTGAGAGAGAGAGAGGGAGAGAGAGAGAGGGTGAGCATAAGCAGGGGGAGCAGCAGGCAGAGGGAGAAGCAGGCTCCCCACCGAGCAAGGATCCTAATGTGAGACTTGATCCCAGGACCCTGGGATCATGACCTGAGCTGAAGGTAGATGCTTAACCCACTGAGCCACCCAGGCTTCTCTGGTCAAGTGTTTTAATAGTTACATAGGAGCCAGGTGGTTCATATTTGCTTTCTGGTGGGATTGTGGTTGGAGTCCAGAAAAACAAGAGGAAGAAAGTCCATTAAACATTTCCTGTCCTAAGACACAGACACCCTGTATATGTTTCTGGGAGAAGCCTGTGTGCTCAGAGGCAGCTCCTGCCTCCTGCAGGACACGGGGTCACGGTCATGGCTGCTGTGATGTGTGTCATGGCGTCCCTGTCCAACATGCATTCTCTGGGGGAGAATCAAAGAGGAACGGGTCTCTCTGCTCAGTTCGCCATGTTTCCTGGTCCCAGGGCGGGATTGAGGGGAGGGGGAGAACACTGACCTCACCCAGCCTTTGCAAAGGCACTGGTGGCCGGGTCTCTGCCAAGCCCATCTATCCCTCAGGGGCCACCTGTTTGCCACCCCGTACCCCCAGCCCTTCTGTAGCTGCCCTTGAGAAAAGGCTTCAGCATTTCCGGATTCCCATGACCAACACTGTGTCACTGTGAGATGCCGTTGGCCTCTGCCTATGGCTGTCAGTTTGGGGTATCAGAAAAGCACGAGCTCAGTGTTGCTACACTAAGATCAATACCAATACCAGTGTCAGGGCTAATGATAGCATTGTGTCTTTTGGGCAATGTGAACGAGCTAATCCTTTGCCAGGCAGGGTTGTCTTTGCACACCCTTCCCCCCAGCTTTACGGAGATATAACTGACATATAACATTGGGTAAGTTTAGGGTATACAATATTTCGATTGGCTGCCTGTCTATACTGCACTATGATTACCATCTTAGCTAACGCTTGCATCATGTCACATAATTACCATTTTTTTTCTTTTTGTGGTTAGAACATAGATCTCCTCTCTTAGCAACTTTGAAGTGTGCAATACAGTCTCATTAACTCTAATCATACTGCTTCTCACTAGAGCCCATGTCTTTGGACCTGGGATGTGCCCATCTAAAACCGCCATCCCCTCTGGTGCCAGAAACCCTAGGATTTCCTGACTACATGGCCCTCTTGGGCAGGCCTCTTCCCTGAATCCATATTCCTGAGGTCACACCATGCTGCCAGTTTGCACAAAGCTGGCCCCAAGGGCTGGCCATGGCAAGGAGGAGACGCTGTGTTCAGGGGCTGTGGACAAAGCTTGGGATGTGGCCTGAGATGTCCAGGCTGAGCAGGGCAAGACCCTGGTGGTGTGGAATGGAACCTGGGTGGGAAGTGTGGAGGGCCTGGGTACAGGCCAGGGGGCCTCTGTGTTCTTGCTCTAGGCACCCCCGAATGGTAGGAGAGAGTCTATGCCAGGCACGGTGGCTGCAGTATCCCCATTAAACCTCACAGAAGAGCCACATGGTGTACTCTCTGTCATCTCACAGATGGAGAAGCTGAGGCTTAGCAAGTTCAGGTACCTCATTCAGTGTCACAGAGCTGGGCTTCTAACCCGAGTGTCTTCCCAAAGTTCCTATTCCAACCCACCATCTGGCATCTGGGAACACTGGAGTAGCCTCGGAGTGCTGATTGGAAATGCAGATTCCTGGGGTTCAGCCCCACCCGGTGCATCGGGATCTCTAAAGGTGGGGCTGGGAGACCTGTTTTCAACAGGCTGCCCATGTGTCTGTATGCTCACCAGGAGGGGTCAAATCAAGACCTGCCCCGCCCTAGCTGGAAGACCTTGGCCAAGTAAATTGACCCTGTTGAGCCTCAGAGACCAAGTCTGTCAACAGGGATAATACACCTGCTCTTACAAGGATTGCAGTGAAAGCACACTGGTGTGTGTTACACACGTGGCATGGGAGAGGTGCTCAGTCAGCGTGAGCTGGACATCTCTCGCTTCTGATCCTTCTGCCCCTGGGAGTCTCACCCTCCCTGTAAGTCATGTCCCGCTCCCACTTTCCTGGGTCCAAATTATCCTGTTAACTTATTTCTAAGCTCTTGGCTACTAAGAATTCCAGCTTCATAATTCCTTCCACGGCTAGGTGGAGGAAAGGGGGCTCTCAGAGATGGAGATGAAAACACATCCAGAATCCACGGGTCTGTTTACCGGACCTGTTTTGTTAGAGGCAGGGGAGAAAGGGATGGCTTTTTATGAAATGTGAGTCACTGCATAGGAACCAGCTAACTGTGACCCTCCCTGGGCCAGCTTCCTATGAGCTCTGAGAGCACCTGTCACTTGGAACCCCGCACCAGAGCTCCTCGGTCTCTCCTATAGTCTGTGCTCCTCTTCTCTCTGGTATCCTCTGCCTGGATTTATCTCCACTGAAAAGTGGAAGAAAAAAGAAAAAGGCCTCTCCCTGGATGTGTTCACAGTTTCTGTGAACAGGAGCCTTGGAGGGCCACCGTGGAGGTGTTAGACTTGGACAAATGCCAGGAGACATGGCTCACAGGGAAGGTAGGATGTCAGGGAATCCACAGCTCTGCCTCCCCGGGAGATGTGCAGACAGACAAGCCATCAGGAAGGGCACACACAGCTCCTGTGGCACCACTGTGTTCAGGGAGAGGGGGGAGCTGCCGCCATCAGTCTCTGTTGACTCAGTACCCTTACCCTGTGCAGCGTGGCTCTAGCTGTGCTGGGGGCCCCAGGAGCCTGCGGGAGGCAGGGCAAGTACATGGGCCACCCTCAGCCACTCCAGAGTTGGGGAGGGTGCCCAGCCGGGGTGCAGAGACCCCACAGAGTTGAGGTCACCAACCCGAGGCTCAGAGCGGCTTCCTGCGGCAGCCGGGCCTGACCGGCCTTGAGGATGGCGTGGTTCTATTTTTGGAGACCTGTTCACATCATCTTACAGAGTGGGGCAAGTCACACGGATGTTGCAGAAAAACTCTGACTCTATTGCTAACCCTAGGAAGGCTTCGCTCTGGCACCAGCCCCACTAGGCAGCAGCCATCATAAGTCCTGTTACTGTCGTGGCTTTCTCTCTGGTTTAGTGAGGGGCACTTAAAGATCCCCAGAGACTGTGCTTCCAGCAGGACAGCCATCGCAGGTGGCTTGCCGAGAATGGGTTGCCGTGGCTCACTTTGGAGGAGGATTCCCACACATCACTCTGTGGTCCCTTCCCCTTGGAAATTGCTGCTCTTACATCCACTGGCAGAGGACTCAGCACATGTTTGTTGAGTGACTAAAGGATCACGAGATGGTAGAAATAGTTCCAGACTGAGACTCCAGGGACAGGAGCTCTACAGCAGACTCCCGGGGGCCCAACAGCTGTGTGACCTTAGCCCAGACAGCCCCACCTGTGTGAGATAGTGTTCACAAAAGCACATGGGAAAGTACAGATAAGAGGCCAAGGTTCCCAGAGACTTGTCTTCATTTCCGGGTAAGCCTGTGACATTATGGAGAATAGCCAGAGGACATGCTTTTAATCATGAATAGAAACATGGAAAAGTTGGCTCCATTCCAAATATGAAGACCTTAAAGTCAGTAATTTGGTTTAATCATCTACATAAATTGTATATATGGTTTTGGAAAAGACACTTGAGTCCTTGATTTTGGTCACGGCTCCCTCCTTGTGAGCTGTATGACTTTGGGAAATGCCTCCCTGGCTGAGTTGTGTTGAACATGCTTATCTGTTACTTGTCAAATGTAATCGTCAAATGTTCTTGCTCGGCCTGCCCCACAGGGAGGCTGCAAGTATGGAGGGGGATGGTGGTTTATGGGAAGGCAAACCAGAGATGCTTGGACACAGGTGTGCCATGCAGGGATGCTGGGTGCCCTTCCCAGATCCCCAGATGCCCTGGTACCAGGGCTGTGTAGTTGTGCCCCTCCTGGGCCCTATCCTCAGTAGAATGGATACCACACAGAGAGCCCACCACCCTCTGGGGCTCCTGCTGCCCATGGACGTGGCCATTGACAGGTGGGCACAAAAGAAAGGCTGGCCTCCTTGCTTCAGGAAGGCCCAGTCTGTGGTGCAGTGGGTGCCTAGACATCCCCTCCAGGATATTTGTGAATCCCAAAGAGCCCCTTGTAAGTCATTACTATTCTAATCATTGTGCTAATTCTCCAGAGAAGATCATCTAATCTCCATATATCAAATTTCAAAGTCACAAGAAGAACCAGAGTGGCTAATATGTCTAGCATTCAAACACTTCTCCTCAGAGCCCCAGGGTTCCAGAGGGATGCTCAAGGGAATGCTGGGGTCTATGTGGAAAAGAAGGAGGCCCAGAGGCTGGTGTGGGCCTCTCTGCAGCTCCAGCCTCCTTGTTCTGGTGATGAGGTAGTGAGCGGTGGCCCAGAGAGGCCAAGTGGCTTGGTCAAGATCGCATGACTAGTCAGAAGCAGAGCAGCTTCTAGAACTTGGCTCCCCTCAATCCCAGATCAACGACCTTTCCCTTGTACCTCCTGACCAGCCAGAGACCCTCTTGTCAGGAAACACAATTGCTCTTGCAGCTTGGTGAGGGGAAGACACAGAGGAATGGACAGGGTTCTGGAGATCAACCAGGAGTGTTGAGGCCCCCAGAGAGAAGCAGGATCAGGAAGTACTCACCATTTGTAGGTTTGAGGAGTCTAGGGTACAGAATAGGGTCATGGGGTTCCAGTGCTGCACGTGAAGGGGCTGCTGGCAGGGGCTGAAGTGTGAAGTGTGGAGGGAAGCAGCCATGTCAGCAATGTAGTCCCAAGCAGGGAGGGGTCACACGAGGGGATGTGACACCTTCTCCCACCCTTGTCTCTGTGGCAGTGCCTCCCTTGAGTGAGCCCCCCGGAAGGCAGGCAGCAACTCCGCCCTGGTGATGCAGTTCCTTGAAGCAGAGGCCAGAGCATGGAGCTAGGAGACTCATGGAGAACAGCCAACACAACCCAACTACATGATCATTCCGTCCACCCAGGATAGTGGATGGTGACAGGGCAAGACTTTAGCACATTTCAAGTCAGGCATCGGGGCCCTTTGTGAGCGTAGTGGTGAATTCAGCATTGTGGTCATGCTCTTTGTTCCCTCAGCCTCAGTCATCTGTTGTGAGAGGGGCTTGTCTTTCTGAGGAACCAGGGAAGCAAGGAATACTCTGGTGGAGGGAAGGCGAATGAGTGACAGGACATAGCAGACGGGCTCTGTAGGGTTGGCATGGGTGACTCATGGGTGGGCATCTGATGGGTTTGGACAAAACTTATATTGGATTTTGCTAACAAGGCCCTACTCTATCGCGATAGGCAGGGTGCCCCAAATCCTTATTTGCAGATTCTGAGGGTCCTCATTTGCATGCCGTCTCTATGAGGAACTTTATTCGAAGCTGGGCTCTTCATCGTGGTCTTGTGTGTCCTGAGGAGAAAAGCTTGCTTCTATGGAAATAATTTTATGATTTATGAGACTCACTCTTCTTTTATAAATTCTTTCCCCCAAGGAGCAGAGCCTTTCCTTGGCAGGAGTTCTTCAGGGAATGCCCAGGGGACCAAGCAACACTCTATAGTTATTTTTAAATCAAGCATATTCACACTGATTTCAAGGACAGTGTGATGCTCTCGTTGACTCAGGAAGCATGATCTCGCATAACGAATGATCCGATGGAAGGCCCTACTACAGGCTGGAATGGAGAACATGCCCTCCTCCCCTTCCCAGAACCCAACATGACAAAAGGAACATGAGGCCTTTTGGAAATATCATTTTCTCTTTCTTAGGGTCATACCCAGAAGATCTGCCACCACAGACTGTTGGCTTGCCTTTTCATGGTCATTCAGGCCAACTTTCTCTGGTGAGGGTCTCCCTGGATGTTGTTGGCAATGCTAAGTTTTCTGATTGTGTAGGGAGAACTGTGCCTCTGAACATCAGGTTCTGGTTCTTGGGGGTGTGGGTTCTCGTGGGTGCATTGAAGTTTGATGGTATGCAAGCAGATCTTATCAGGAACCCTAGAGAAAATTCTGTCCCCCCTCCTCTGTATTCTCCCATTAGGGCTTTAGAAAGCCTTTTAACTTCTAGGTGTTCCCAACTTATGGGGGCTATGTGTACGAAAATCAGTCCAGAAGGAGCTAGTCTTTGAATTTTCCTCAGCATTAGTAAAACCTGTTATAGAAGCTGAGACACAGGAGTCAAATGTATAGGAGTATACAGACAAGCTAAGAATGCCTCTGTCTTTTGGCATTTGGCACAAAGAGACTGTTTGTCGGCCATTTTCTTTTCATTTCTCTTTTATTCAACAGATATTTACTGAGAAAGTACTATGTGTAGGGCAGTGTGTTAGACATGGGGCTATGGCTGTAAAGGAGGACAAAATAAATCTTGTCCTCAAGGAGCATAGAAGTGTAGCTTTCACTGAAATTTAGTGCAGGCTTTTGGTATGTCTGTCCGTCCGTCCGTCCGTCCGTCCATCCATCCATCCATCCATCCATCCATCCATCCATGTGTTTGTTTGCCTCCTGTTGTCTCGCATTGTCACATAGCCCCATGTGGCTAAAAGGACCACAGAAAAACACTAAGGTCCATTGCACAGGTAACAGGTCAGACGTGTCTGTGGTCTCTGCTGTGCTACAAGCATGGGGACCATGATGTCTGAGACCCTGGTGGGAAGATGAGGAGGATGGAGTATAGGGCTTCCCATCTGACAGGAAGGGTGTAGGCTGTCATTTGTAAAAGGAAGCATGTCCTGGGGCCCATGGATCTTTCTGGTACCTCTTGATATTTAAGTTTGTGGCTTTCATTTGTTGATATATGCATTCATTCATCCAACAAATGTTGATTAAACACTTGCCATGTGCTAAGTACTAGGTCTGTAGAGATGAATGTGATGTGATCTGTGACTTCAAAGGGTCACGAGTTGGAGGATTAAAGTAATCCTCAGTAAATCTTGAGCCAGAGGTTAAGATCTGTCCCCTTTATTCTCCCCCTTAACCAACCTATTTGATAATCTGCAAAGGGGTACTATTTTTGTCCTCATGACTCTTTTTCCAGAAAGTTGGGCCAGGCTTTCCACATGCCTCTAGTGGTGTCACTGACTGAGGATTCCAGTAGAGGCACATGGGGGATTTCTTTGTGGCAGGGTTTCTGGCAATCAGCTGTTCATGTAGACTGGGGCTGGGGGTGGAAATCCAAGATGGTTCAACATCGGGATCTTTTTTAACTGGTATTCTGGAGCCAAGACCTCCCAAGCAAAAACCTAGCTCTTTGTTTACCTGACATTGGGTCACACTGAGTGACCTCAGGTTAAAGTTACTTTTTCCTTTGTGCCTCCATTTCCTCAAATGTAAAATGGGGCTATTATTATAGACCCTAAATGATAAATAAATCTGTTCTGTAGGAAACTGTGGTGGCAGGTACGTGACCATACATTTATCAAAATGTGTAGAACAAGACTACAAAATATATATTATTGTATGTAAATGTAAAAAAAATCAATTAGGGTGTATGTGTGGGGAAGTTAGGGGAGGGTCGGTGGGGAGGGGGTTGGAATGCAGACTAGAACACATGAGTCTAACTGTATTTAAAACCAATTACAGTGTCACACTGAGGCGTAACAGGAAGGAAGGAACGACCTTGGAGTGATCTTAGGAAAACTGTTCACTTACAGTATCTAGTTTTAAAAAAAGGCAAAACGAATTACACTCAAATGTAATAACTGGTAAATGCATTTCTCACAAGGGTATGGGTTAGCAATTCTGAAACTACTTAAATGTATCCTGCTCATGACTAATGCTTCTCCAATCTGAGCCATTTCTCTTCAATCCTGGAAAATTCCCTACTGTCGTGTCTTTGGATCTAGTCTCTCCTCCATTATCTGTTGTCCTTGCTGCTTGCTCTTCTTCCTTGCCTCCTATCTTCTCATTCATATTCCCCACCAGTATCTCTTTCTGTGCGTTCTGAGTAAGTTTTACAGATGAAATGTCATTCACCAATCCCCTCTTCGGTAGAACCTGGATACAATTTAATCAGGTGAAACCTCTCTCTGCCTTTCCAGAACTCTCTTCCATGAATCTCTTGCTTGCATTCTCTCCCCAGCTTCTTTAGAGAAGACAGGCTTTCTGGCCTTGAGACTTTTGCACCTGCTCTTTCTTCTGCCTGGAAGATCCCTCTCCCCCAGCCTCCTTCTGGCCGACGGCTGCTCCTTCCTTGTTTTTAAAGACCTCTCTCTGAGATTCTGGAGAGCTTGCCTCACAGCGAGATGGGCTTCCTCTCACTGCCCTTGTTCAACATCCCCTATGATTTCACTTAGGTAACCTTCCTTGACATCCTTGACGTTATTTATTTTCTCCAAATCCTTCTTTTCTGCATGGTGGGAAAAGCTGGAGAAGGTGTAGTGCATGCCTCTCAAATTCCCAGCCCCCAGCTCAGTGACTGAGCTGTACTAGGTGCTCAGTGAGCGTTTGTTGAAGGAGGGGATTCTTGTTGACACTTCTGTGGAGCATCTGCTCAAGATGGATTTTGTCCTTGAGATGCCTTCAGTTTTATTGCCTCAGCTGCCTGGTTCTTTCTTCCTTTTCTTCTCTCCCTTCTCTTCTTCTTCTTAGCTTCCCTCTCAAGCATGGCCGAGTTGGAGAGCCCTGTGTGACCTGGGAGAGTCCTTGTTTCCCACACCAAGCCTTCTACTTTCAACCTCCTCTGCCCATAGCTGGATGCAGCAGGAAAAAGGAAACTGATCACATCTCATGGGCTGAGTGCATGGCTCTCCAGTGATCGCTGGGCCTCGTTGGCTTAAGTTCTCCACCC
>RCUC01069212.1:0-29560 GCA_003697995.1 Taxidea taxus jeffersonii | reverse complement strand
AAGAAGTCCGTTTCTCAAGTCAACCGTCCTGAGCAAGTATACAAGTCATCAGCAAACTTTTCTCCAGATAATTATTAAGAAGCTAAGGTCATAGCAGATATTAAATTTAACCATTTCCAAGGGGATCTTGCCAGTCTTCAAGATGGAAAAAGAACATGGAATGTTATACCAAGAGATTTTACTAGGAAGATTTGGAAGTGATGCCCATTAAATCTACTAACATTTGATTGGAGAAAAATTAGCTATGTGGTCACCATAATTGTAAAGGATGATGGGAAAATAATATAGTTTTGTCCTCAATAAATGGGAGATCATATATCAGTTAACAACAGAAGATTTGTCCAATTCAAGAAAGTTTCTGAGAAAAATATTCAGGGTCACACAAATATGGGTGTACAAATTTATACCCCATGTTGAAATTTTTATAATACGAAATTGGAGATAATTGATGATTGATTAAAAAGTTATAGGTCTTTCATTGATGAGTTATTATGAAGACATTTAGAATTACAATTTAAGATATTTAAAAACGTGGTTTGCTGCTTTATATTTGTATATTCTAATTTTTAAAATACTGGTATATATATTTTTTAAAGGTGGCAAAGAAAAAGAATATTAACTGTGGTGATCTCTGTGTGTGGGTTTTTATATTTCTTTAAATGTTTCTGTGTTTCTAAATGGTTCTACAATAATTATGTGTAATTTTTTAATCAAAATAAAAAGTATGGAATTATTTAGAATAGTTATACAAGGATGTCATTTGAACTACTTTAAATACAAATAGGTAGCAAATTATTTTTACAATGAAAAATATATTTCCCACATTCTCACTTGCTGGAAAAAGGGAACAGATTTTCCTCCCACATGTGAGAAAAAAATCACCTAGGGAAAGAGGCAAAACATGAGATACTTTAGTGCAAACCGAGACTTTTTCAGAATCATGTCAGGTTCTGAAAACAGAAGTTTATAATAGAAACTGTTTAGTAACATTAATCATAGCATTTGGTACCATCTTGCCCATAATGTCTAAACATTTATTTAAAGCTTTTGTTAGGGTTATAAAAGTACCTACATACAGAGTGTTTATTGAATTTCATATTGAAATATCAAAATATTTTGGGTTTTTTAATGTCTAATTATTAGGGGAGTTTAATGGTGTTAATATGTCAATAATTATATTAAAACTAGATCTCAAGTAAAATATATCCATCTTATTAATAAAAATATAGAGTTATCTTAAAAGTTGTGGGAAAAAATTTAATGTAGCATACATCACTTTCAAACTGTATGGGACTATAATATTCTCAGCAGGGACAAAAGTTCAGTTTTAATTTTTAAACTTTATAACAGAGTTTCTTAAATAGCCAATTTAAATTGTTTTGGCTCCTTCTCAAAGTTTATGAAATATTCAAGGTCAAAGGAAAAGAACTAACTAGAAGTGTATGTCTATGTGTATATGTGTGTATGTATATGCATGAACATTGCAAAAACCATAATTCAACTGAGTAAATCTGAAGATCTAATTGGCTTTATTCAGTGGTTCATGAATTGGGCACCATCCCATCTAGTGAATAGAAAGGATCCCCATCCAATGAGCTGTACAAAATGGAAGCCATTTATAGAGAAGTGGGCAAAGAATGGATTGTTTCAAACAAGGTCACCTTTGTTTAGGGGATAAAAAGGGCCTGTCGGTTTACCTCACTAGTGCTGACCAGGAAATTCCAGACTGACTACTTAAGGTTAGTTTCCTGGAAGAGGCTGAAAATGCAGTTAGGTTAGGTGTTAAGTCTTGGTTTGATGACATGAAGCTTAGCACCAGTGACTCCATCTGGGCCTATTATTTCTTTTAAAAAAACCATTTATACATATGCATGCAAAATAATAGAATGACTATTGTTATAACCTATTGTCACACCCTACTGATTGCCACAGTGGTGATACTGTCTGATATATTAAGCAAAACCTCATTTCTTTCTCAGCTAACTACTGCTACATGGCTCTAATACTCAAGAATGCCATCATCATAAAATTATAAGGAAATTCACTTAAATCAGTCTCTCCCAACTTCATCTTCAACCCTAAGAAATTAATAACATGTTTTTCTTCACCTATAAACACATTACTGTATATCACAAGTGGATAAAGATTTCACTATAATACTGTTAGCACACCAAAGAGTTTAAAAATGATTCATTTATACCATGTATTACAGTCTATATTCTTTTTTAAGAGTATCAAAAATATAGCTTTGCTGTATTTTTGTTGCTGTTTTTGATGTTTGAATCAAGATCAAAATATGGACCATTTTAAATTTATTACAGCTTCTCCCTCAGTTTATCTCTTTGTGCTGATTATAGTTGACCCTTGAACTACATGGGGGTTAGGGATGCTGACTCCTGTGAAGTTGAAAATCTGTGTATAACTTTATATTCCCCCCCAAATTTAACTACTAAAAGACTACTGTTGACTGTAAGCCTTATAGATAACATAAATAGTTAAAACATAATATGTATGTTGCATATTTTAGATACTGTATCCTTACAATAAAATAAACTAGAGAAAAGAAAAATATTTTTTCAAGTTTTTATTTGAATTCCAGTTAGTTAACATACAATGTAATATTAGTTTCAGGTGTACAATATAGTGATTCAACACTTCCATACAAGACCCAGTGCTCATCACAAATGCACACTTTAATCCTCATCACCTATTTTACCCATTCCCCCCCAACCTCCCCTTTGGTAAGCATCAGTTTGTGTTTTCTATAGTTAAGGGTTTGTTTCTTGGTCTGTCTTTATTTTCTCTGAAAAGCAAATATTAAGGAAATCATAAAGAAGAGAAAATACATTTACAGTGCTGTACTTCATTTATATATATGGACCTGTATGGTCAAATCTGTGTTGTTCAAGGGTCAACTATTTAAATTCATTATTTAAATGTGGTCACTTATACTATAGAATTTCCCCCTTTCTGGATTTGGGTTATTTCATTCTCATGGTATCATATAACATATTGGTTTGTGGCCTAAGTTTCCTGTGGAAGGGAAGTTAGATTTTGACACTTAATAAATTTCAGTAAGGTCATTTTGAGTTACTTAGATAAAGGAAAATGGGTTAACTAATTGAGTTAACTAATTACCTCACAGGGGTGTGCTGTAATATAAATGGAAACTCAATGAATATTCTTTGAAAATTTTCAAATGGAATGTGGATTGATGGGAAGAGACATATTTATTTCTGATTTACTTAACCAAGGATTCAGTAATTGCTTGCACAGAGAACAAGTAAATGAATATAAATTAGCATGGTTTCTCTTGTCCTCCTCTTTCTCTCTAGGGACATACTATATGCAGATTATGTGTTGTTAGAGTTGAAAACACAGACACATTATTGTCTTTCAATAATCTTTTTATATTCCAGGTTGCAGCATCTTCTTAAAAGATTTGCATTGCTAATCTCTGCACTTCTCTTAAAATAAATGATTTTATAAGTATTGTCCCTTGGTAACTAAAACACAGCCTCAGCCAGGTTATCTCATCATAGCAAAGCCAGCAGAATCACTACCTTTCCAGGATCCCTGATACCACATTTTTACACAAAATTTCTTCAAAGGCATGGGGAAAGGGGTAAATAACATTAGGTACATTCATACTGAATGTAGCTATACATGTTTATAACCTAAGGCTCTTCTATAGTATTTTAAAGAACTAAATAAGACTATGATGGACTAGAAATTAATTTACATAATACATTATGATAAAAAAATACTGATAAAGATCGCAGATCAATTCAACTTGGTACCTGAAAAATAAAATGCCAAGAAGTAAAATAATGATGTTAGCTTTACATACACTACTGTTTAGAACCTCTGATTCCTGTCTGTACAACACATTTATTAGGTTACAGTTGAACATTCTATTAATCCTACTAAAACTTTTGGGTAAAACTCAATTTTCTTTAAACTCTGATAATAGTTTTTTTAAATTTTTTATAACCATATAATGTATTATTAGCCCCAGGGGTACAGGTCTGTGAATCTCGAGGCTTACACACTTCACAGCACTCACCATAGCACATACCTTCCGCAATGTCCATAACCCCACCACCCTCTCCTGACCCTCCTCCCCCCAGCAACCCTCAGTTTGTTTTGTGAGATCGAGAGTCTCTTATGGTTTGTCTCCCTCCCAATCCCATCTTGTTTCATTTATTCTTTTCTAACCCCCCAAACCCCCCACGTTGCATCTCTACTTCCTCATATCAGGGAGATCATGATAGTTGTCTTTTTCTGATTGGCTTATTTCACTAAGCATAATACCCTCTAGTTCCATCCACGTTGTCGCAAATGGCAGTATTTCATTTCTTTTGATGGACATCTAGGTTCTCTCCATAGTTTGGCTATTGTGGACATTGCTGCTATAAGCATTCGGGTGCATGTGCTCCTTCGGATCACTACGTTTGTATCTTTAGGGTAAATACCCCGTAGTGCAATTGCTGAGTCATAGGGTAGCTCCATTTTTCAACTTTTTGAGGAACCTCCATGCTGTTTTCCAGAGTGGTTGCACCAGCTTGCATTCCCACAAACAGTGTAGGAGGGTTCCCCTTTCTCCTCATCCTCACCAGCATTTCCTGACTTGTTCATTTTAGCCATTCTGACTAGTGTGAGGTGGTATCTCATTGTGGTTTTGATTTGTGTTTCCCTGATGCCCAGTGATGTGGAGCACTTTTTTATGTGTCTGTTGGCCATCTGGATGTCTTCTTTGCAGAAATGTCTGTTCATGTCCTCTGCCCATTTCTTGATTGGATTATTTGTTCTTTGGGTGCTGAGTTTGCTAAGCTCTTTATAGATTTTGGATACTAGCCCTTTATCTGATATGTAGTTTGCAAATATCTTCTCCCATTCTGTCAGTTGTCTTTTGGTTTTGTTAACTGTTTCCTTTGCTGTGCAAAAGCTTTTGATCTTGATGAAATCACAATAGTTCATTTTTTTCCCTTGCTTCCCTTGCCTTTGGCGATGTTCCTGGGAAGAAGTTGCTGCACTTGAGGTCGAAGAGGTTGCTGCCTGTGTTCTCCTCAAGGATTTTGATGAATTCCTTTCTCACATTGAGGTCCTTCATCCATTTTGAGCCTATTTTCATGTGCGGTGTAAGGAAATGGCTCAATTTCATTTTTTCTGCATGTGGCTGTTCTAGTCTACAGCCCAAGCAAATTCTTTCCACTTTCTTTTTCTTTATTCTCCCAACCAACTTACTTTATCAACTCCTTTTTTAGAAATAATTTTTTTTTTCATCTTTATAGGCATATTCCATCCCTTCATTGTGTTTACCCTTATATATTTTTTTCATTCTTTAAAATTTTGGGAGGTAGTTTCTTCTAGGAGACCAAAATACTCCAAAAATTAAGTGAGTGACCCTGTTCTATTCACCAGTATAATATATATATTTTTTTCTTTTTTAATTTTTTTTTTCCTTTTTCCTTCCTCTGAATTTCTTTTAATCCCCTTTCTCCCCCTCCCCCCCCCACGATGTGGGATCACTTCTGATTTGGTGAAAACACACTTTCCTGGGGACTTTGCCACTATTTTAGTATTTTATTTGCTCCTTCATATATTGTTATCTGGACAAAATGACAAGGCGGAAAAACTCACCACAAAACAAAGAACAAGAGGCAGTACTGAAGGCTAGGGACCTAATCAATAAGGACATTGGTAATATGTCAGATCTAGAGGTCATAATGATGATTCTCAAGGTTCTAGCTGGACTTGATAAAGGCATGGAAGATATTAGAGAAACCCTGTCTGGAGAAATAAAAGCCCTTTCTGGAGAAATTAAAAAAAAAAAAAACTAAAATCTAACCAAGTTGAAATAAAAAAAAACTATTAATGAGGTGCAATAAAAAATGGAGGCTCTTACTGCTAGGATAAATGAGGCAGAAGAAAGAATTAGTGATATAGAAGACCAAATGACAGAGAATAAAGAAGCTGAGCAAAAGAGAGTCGAATAAATACTGGACCACAAGGGGAGAATTCAAGAGATAAGTGACACCATAAGACAAAACAACATTAGAATAATTGGGATTCTAGAAGAAGAAGAAAGAGAGGGGAGCAGAAGGTATATTGGAGAGAATTATTGTAGAGAATTTCTCTAATAGGGCAAAGGGAATGAGCATCAAAATCCAGGAGGTGCAGAGAACCCCCCTCAAAATCAATAAGAATAAGTCCACACCCTGTAACCTAATAGTAAAATTTACAATTCTTAGCGACAAAGAGCAAATCCTCATAGCAGCCCGGGAAAAGAAGTCTGTAACATACAATGGTAAAAATATTAGATTGGCAGTGGACTTATCCACAGAGACTTGGCAGGCCAGAAAGAACTGGCATGTTATATTCAGAGCACTAAATGAGAAAAACATGCAGCCAAGAATACTATGCCCAACTAGGTTATCATTGAAAATAGAAGGAGAGATAAAAAGCTTCCAGGACAAACAAAAACTGAAAGAATTTGCAAACGCCAAACCAGTTCTACAGGAAATATTGAAAGGGGTCCTCTCAATTTTTTAGGAATCCTCAGATTTAGGTTGTAAAATTTACAGGTCTAATTGACCTTATATCAGATCAATTAGATTTTAAGCCAAAGACTATATTAAGAGATGACGAAGGACATGCTATCATACTCAAAGGGTCTGTCCAACAAGAGGATCTAACAATTTTAAATATCTATGCCCCTAACATGGGAGCAGCCAACTATATAAACCAATTAATAACAAAATCAAAGAAACACATTGACAATAATACAATAGTAGTAGGGGACTTTAATACTCCCCTCACTGAAATGGACAGATCATCCAAGCAAAAGATCAACAAAGAAATAAAGGCCTTAAATGACACACTGGATGAGATGGACATCACAGATATATTCAGAACATTCCATCCCAAAGCAACAGAATATACATTCTTCTCTAGTGCCCATGGAACATTCTCCAGAATAGATCACATCCTGTGTCACAAATCAGGTCTCAACTGGTATCAAAAGATTTGGATCATTCCCTGCATATTTTCAGACCACCATGCTCTTATGCTAGAATTCAATCACAAGAGGAAATTTGGAAAGAACCCAAATACATGGAGACTCAACAGCATCCTTCTAAAGAATGAATGGGTCAACCGGGAAATTAAAGAAAAATTGAAAAAATTCATGGAAACAAATGACAAGGAAAACACAACAGTTCAAAATCTGTGGGACACAGCAAAGGCATTCCTGAAAGGAAAATATATAGCGATACAAGCCTTTCTCAAGAAACAAGAAAGGTCTCAAATACACAACCTAACCCTACACCTAAAGAAGCTGGAGAAAGAACAACAAAGAAAGCCTAAACCCAGCAGGAGAAGAGAAATCATAAAGATCAGAGCAGAAATCAATGAAATAGAAACCAAAAAACCAATAGAGCAAATTAACAAAACTAGGAGCTGGTTCTTTGAAAGAATTAATAAGATTGATAAACCCCTGGCCAGACTTATCAAAAAGAAAAGAGAAAGGACCCAAATAAATAAAATCATGAATGAAAGAGGAGAGATCACAACCAACACCAAAGAAATACAAACAATTATAAGAAGTATTATGTCATAGTATTATGAGCAACTCTACACCAACAAATTTGACAATCTGGAAGAAATGGATGCATTCCTAGAGACATATAAACTACCACAACTGAACCAGGAAGAAATAGGAAGCCTGAACAGACCCATAACCAGTAAGGAGATTGAAATAGTCATCAAAAATCTCCAAACAAACAAAAGCCCAGGGCCAGATGGCTTCCCAGGGGAATTCTACCAAACATTTAAAGAAGAATTAATTCCTATTCTCCTGAAACTGTTACAAAAAATAGAAATGGAAGGAAAACTTCCAAACTCATCTTATGAAGCCAGCATCACTTTGATCCCAAAACCAGACAAGGATACATCAAAAAAGAGAATTGTAGACCAATATCCTTGATGAACACAGATGTGAAAATTCTCACCAAAATACTAGCCAGTAGGATCCAACAGTACATTAAAAGATTATTCACCATGGTGAATCCCATGAGTGGGATATCCATAAGTGGGATTTATTCCAGGGCTGCACGGTTGGGTCAACATTGGCATATCAATCAATGTGATACAATACATTAATAAAAGAAAGAACGAGGACCATATGGTACTCTCAATTGATGCTGAAAAAGCATTTGACAAAGTACAGCATCTCTTCCTTATCAAAATTCTTCAAAGTGTAGGGATAGAGGGCACATACCTCAATATTATCAAAGCCATCTATGAAAAACCCACCGCAAATATCATTCTCAATGGAGAAAAACTGAGAGCTTTTCTGCTAAGGTCAGGAACACGGCCGGGATGTCCATTATCACCACTGCTATTTAACATAGTACCAGAAGTCCTAGCCTCAGCAATCAGACAACAAAAAGAAATTAAAGGCATCCAAATCTGCAAAGAAGTCAAACTATCGCTCTTTGCAGATGATATGATACTATATGTGGAAAACCCAAAAGGCTGCACTCCAAAACTGCTAGAGCTTGTTCAGTAAAGTGTCAGGATATAAAATCAATGCACAGAAATCAGTTGCATTTCTTTACACCAACAACAAGACAGAAGAAAGAGAAATTAAGGAGTCAATCCCATCTACAATTACACTCAAAACCATAAGAAACCTAGGAATAAACCTAACCAAAGAGGCAAAGAATCTATACTCAGAGAACTATAAAGTACTCATGAAAGAAATTGAGAAAGACACAAAGAAATGGAAAAATATTCCATGCTCCTGGATTGGAAGAACAAATATTGTGAAAATGTCCATGCTACCTAAAGCTATCTACACATTTAATGCAATCCCTATCAAAATCCCATCCATTTTATTCAAAGAAATGGAACAAGTAATCCTAAAATTTATATGGAACCAGAAGAGACCTCGAATAGCCAAAGGGATATTGAAAAAGAAAGCCAAAGTTGGTAGCATCACAATTCCGGACTTCAAGCTCTATTACAAAGCTGTCATCATCAAGAGAGTATGGTACTGGCACAAAAACAGACACATAGATCAATGGAACAGAATAGAGAGCTCAGAAATAGACCCTCAACTCTATGGTCAAATCTTTGACAAAGCAGGAAAGAATGTCCAATGGAAAAAAGACAGCCTCTTCAACAAATGTTGTTGGGAAAATTGGACAGCCACATGATAATAGTTTTATAAATAAAATGTGGTAGTTGTTAATATATTAGTGTATAACTTAAATTTATATATAAAAATGACAACCATTACCACATATTCTATACACTCTACATGGGGTCATGAGTGAGGCATTTGCATATAAGATTCTTGTTGAGTTAGATGACTTCTATGCTTTTTTTCTAATTGTAAGATTCTATAATATATTCCTGAATATATTTTTCAGGAATAATATATTCCTGAAAAAATCTAAATTTATCTTTAGGTTGGGGAGCCTGGGTGGCTCAGTTGATGCAGCTCAGGTCATGATCCCAAGGTCCTAGAATAGAGCCCGCATGTGGGGCTCCCCTCACCCTCTCCCCTTTCCCCTGTTCTTTCTCTCTCAAATAAATTAAAAAATCTTTAAAAAATTTTAAAAATACATAAATAATTTTATCTTCACAAATTTGGGTATGTATCAGTAATTCAGATACCTATACATCCCTTTAACTCTACAAATTACCTATAACATACAGTAATGTAATTCTAATTCTACTTTTATATACCTAATGAAATATAGCATCATTAAGCATAATATTTTCCATTGCATTTTTTAATCAATTATTTAGCCTATCAATTTAATTATATATATATTTTTTGGAGAAGATAAGGATGATTTTAAAAACCAGTTACTCAAATGTAACTGACTGAATTATTATTTGGTAAAATTGAAAAGGTATATATTTCTCTATTTTCATCTTGTAAATAACAACTTTTATATCTCTGGGCAGTTTGGTTTTTTGAGCCTATCCAGTGTCTTTGTCTCTATTCCCTCATTTGGCTATAAAGGCAAGTCTATATTCCTTTGTGAAACCGTCCATCTTAATTCTCACTGAAACTGAACAATGTTGATCTCCCTAACCACCCCAAATTCAGAAGTGGATATGTTTGGTCCATTAGAGAACCAAACCTCTCTGACAAATGATTGGGAAAGGAAACATGTGGCAGAAGCAATCCTATTTCATTTCCTCCTTTCTGGACTTCTAGGGAAGTATATTTTCCAAGCTCCCCTTCACTCAGGTGAGTGAATTGATTGAATTCTTGGCAAGTCAGTTCAGAGTGCTTTTTTGGTGTTTTCTGTCTCTTCCCCCGCTATAGAGATTTTAAAATCATGGGTTAAAAATGGCATGGCTAAAGGATGGGAAAGAGCCTTTTGAGCTACATCAATCATGGCTTGAGCAACAAATAACACTTTCTTAATAACACTTTTTCTGTTAAACTGCCATTACAGTGTATATTTATGACTGCAGCAAGTCTTATACCTGGTATGACTAACAGGGATGGGTATGCAACCCCAGGTCAATGAGACTTAGTCTAGAATTGTTGGCAGAGCTATTTTAAGTGTAATCAATCGATTTATATTGATGTTGCCAAAAAAATAGAATGTAAGGTTAGTACTGCTGGAGATCAACTCATGTGGTGGGGAGATCCAGTTGACTTTAAAGTGGAGATATAGAAGAAAGGGCTTATTTGAATGTTCATCTATAACTATATTGGCATTTGAGTTATTTAAGCTAATAAGCACTCTTTTTTTCTTAAGTCAATATGTGTTTTCTGTCATTTGCATTTTGAAGAGCTAAGATTGATAACAGCCATAGAATTTCAGTATGCTTTCTACAAACTTGCAATGCCCATATTTTGACCTTTGAAGATGAGGATTTTTATTTGATTGATTTCTTCTGTGAATATTGGAATGACAGTGAATAGAAAATCTTCTTTTTTAAATCTCCCTTATTGGACATTCTACTAGAAAGCCAGCATCATTGTTATACTGAAACGATTCTGTGTTTTGCTTCTCCATGCAACTTAATTGAAATTAACTTCTGGATAGCTTCTGTTTATTGTATTTTGTGTTAAAACATATAAATATCTACATATGCACACATGTACATACACACACACACACACACACACACTTACATAACCTCTCTAAAATGTATAATTTAAAATGATAGTTAAATCCTGATTGTATAGACAATTATAACCACCAAGTTCATGTTGAATTAATCTTTGTTTTTTGAATAATATTTTTAGCTATGAAGGTATCTTAATCCCATCACATACCTGCTGAGCTCTAGAAAATCTCTACTCTTTAAAAATCAATTTTACAAACTTAATTTTTCTTGTTTTCCCAATTTTATTAGGCTAAATCTTATAAGCTCTGTGTTAAAATTAAACTAGAAAAACTTCCTGAATCTTATTTTTATTGATTTTTCCAGACACGGCTTTAAAAATGGCTACTAGATAAACACTACAGAAGAATTTTGTCCTATATATGAAGACTCTGAGGATTATTTATATTTAGGATTATCTATGTGAATTTGAATTATAAATGTCCCAGTTTAATTTAGTGGACTGTATATAAGACTTACTTTTTGTGTGGGTTAAATCACAAATCAGTTGGTCCTAATATTATGGCATATTTGTTCAAGTTTTATTATTCTGGGTCTTCAATATTGGTTTACATACAGAGATGTAAAATACTATTATATAGAATATTAAAATGTAAAATAAAAATAATATGTTTTAGAAAAGTACATAATTTATTTCAAGGAGAACATTTTAAAAATATAGGTTGATTTACAATGATAGCCTTATTGTAAACTAATAGTTTTAGCTTTCTTTTCCCCTTGATTTATAAGTTTTCCAGTCCTCTCATAAGGCCTGTGTTAATTAATTTATTGATTGATTTAATAATTATGTATTGCTACTGGACTTAGTGTAAACTAATAATCTCACTCATAAAAGGTTGCCTGCAGACTAAACTCAACATTATTGAAATATTTCACTAATTTAAGAGCGTTATTATTTTTTATCCTTATGTCTGAATACTATCAGTTAAATAATGTAAATAAGCCTGATTAGTTATTTCAGGAAGCAGAGTTACAAAGCAAATGAACTAAAATTCTAAGACCTTTTGTTTATATGGGTGGCTTATTTTCCAAAAATCCCGTCTGCTAAATTTTGTCCCCTGGATGCTGGCAGAGGTGTCTAGTCCAATGCAACCACATAAAATAGTCAAATTAGTTATCCCAAATAACTTAGAACCTCTGCCAATATTGTAAAATCAAACTCCATATCTTCATGTATGTCAGTGAATAAATAGTGTAGAGAGAGAAAAAAGTGGAAAACTTCATGTAATGATGACATTTGAAATCTGTCTATTATTCAGTAGTTTCTCAACTAAAAGAACATCTTCCAAATAAGATCATGATCTGGTGTACATATGAGATACAAGCTTCTTAAAATACACTCTGAAATCATTTATCTACAGTAAATACTCACTATACCTTGATTATAGGTAAGTCTACCTAAATAAGATGCATTCACTGTGGCTCATGCGAACATAAGATTTCATCAAAGACTTCATTATTGGGAGGCCACACTGTTCTGGGCTTAGAGAAAGCCAAAGAACACTTAAATCCAATAGCTATACCACATGTTGGAGTGTTAGCAAAGTCTCTTATATAAGAGATAAGGACTACAAATACAAATGCTCAAGAGGACAGATTTTTTTAATTTTTCAAGGGCAGAAAAAAATCTAGTTATTAAAAAATATGAGATTTCCCAGTTGAAAATGTTGCCTATATTAGTTTTGGAAACAACAATTTTCATTCTAAACAAAATACATTAAACAAGACTTTGCTAACACTTGAGTGACCAGAGTGTGATTTAAGTGCCCAAGGGCCTTGAATAATACAGTGGAGATAAAAAGGAAGAAACAGCATGTAAAAATGTGCTCCTGACAATCCAGCATGTTTAGTGACCAAGGAGGCCTAATGTTTCCCTCATTTTGACTAAGTTTTAAACACTTCTACCTGACTCTAGACCCTGACCTTTTTTCTTAGAGAATTTACTCTAGAAAACTTGTAAATTCTTTCTCTGCCCCATTGAGATGTAAATCTCCTAAAAAGCCTCTCAGTTTTACAATCCAGTAACGTCCTCAAGTTCCTGGGAGCCATTCCTTTAAAATGTAATAATCAAGGAAAACAGCACCCCTGTCTGTCTCAGTAAGAAGGCAAGAGACTAACTGTGATGAGCACTAATGAACAAATGCAAACTACCTAATCAAAAAGAAAGAACTTGTTGGGGTGCCTGGGTGGCTCAGATGGTTGAACCTATGCCTTCAGCTCAGGTCATGATCTCTGGGTCCTGGGACAGGGCCCTATGTTGGGCTCCCAGCTCAGCGGGGAGTCTGCTTCTCCCTCTCTTTCTGCCTCTCTCCCTTGTTCATGAGCTTTCTCTCTTTTTTTCTCTCTCTGTCTCTCTCTGTTTCAAATGAATAAAGAAAAAAAACAAAACAAAACAAAAGAACTTCCAAACTCAGGAAGAACTGAATGCATCTGGCACAGCCCATCCATCAATCCCCCTCCCCCAAAGTCCTCTAGTACTTTTTTTTTAAGATTTTATTTATTTATTTGACAGACAGAGATCACAAGCAGGCAGAGAGGCAGGCAGAGAGAGAGAGGAGGAAGCAGGCTCCTTGCTGAGCAGAGAGCCTGATTCGGGGCTCGATCCCAGGACCCTGGCATCATGACCTGAGCTGAAGGCAGAGGCTTTAACCCACTGAGCCACCCAGGCGCCCCCTCTAGTACTTTTCTCTTAGCTTACTCCAGTGCTTAAATGCCCTCCCACCGTTTGAGTGGAATTGAGTTCAAGGTGAGTTCTCTCCCCTCTCCACTATTGCAAAAGCCTTGCAGAAAGTATTCCTTGGATGTTGAACTTTGTTCAGTGCAATTTTTGTTTTGACAGTGTATGTCAACATTTTAAACTTCATTTACAGAAATAAGAAGATCATAATTATACTCCAGGCATGTTAGACTCATTTGTTCAAGTTATACCCTGCAATTACCTGTGGTCTATGGATCTTACACATTGGACAGGTTTCTAGGCAAGAGTGGTTTAGTTTTCTACTGTATTTCTCATGACTAGAAGGGTATTCAACCAATAATAGGCACTCACTACATGTGTTTTGAGTAAGGTAAGTGTGATATAGAGAAATAGCTCTATCCAAGCCACTTAACTAGTTACTCTATGGGGGGGGAGATAAAATAAAAGGGTTTAAAAATGAGAAAAGTCAGAAATAGTATAGACCAGACAGAAATATATAATTTTTAGTAAGCTGGATGTTATTTTGAACATAGTTGCATTTATTTATCAGTTATATGATCACAAATCAAATATCATTTATTTATTTTTCATTTATCAGTTATATGATCACAAATCAAATAAATATTTATCTGCTTTCACTGAAATATATTTATGTATAAATTAGGGAGACAGTAGCAACATTATCAAATATTATATGGAGGGCTTCTGATATTTAGTAGTTTTTGAAAACCTTGTCAAATAATAGTTACTATATATAATTTATTATCTTAAATTTTTACTCTAAAATAATTACTCTAAACATTATACTGATTTATAATGGAGTAATATGTAATTATTTGGGAAAAATATTGAGTAGAGATATTAGGAGCTGTAATCATTTGAAACTCATCCTGTTTTAATCCTATTAAGCCTTTTGTTTTTGTTGTTATTCAAACAACTGACATATTTTTTCCCTACCATGTGAATTCCTATTAATACTTCCTGAACATTTTCAAGGATTATATCGACTATCATATCTCTGCTCAGTCAATAATTGGGTCGGTCACTCTCATTTAGTGTCTTTTATATATTCCTTATAAGAAACACATTTTACTGCACTGTACTTGTGTATCTTTGACTAAAAGTAGACTCTCTTCATGTAGAAAATATGGCTATTTCATTGTTATTTCTTGGAGGCCTATCATCTGTGTCCAGCACATAATACATACTCAATATTCAGTTGTTGATTGGTTGGCTGTCAGGCTGGCTGAAGCCATTTTTCTCAATTTTTGTTCCAAAGTGAATAAAACATGGGGGATTAAGAGAAAACCTTAAGAAGGAAAGCAAAATTACTTTTAGCCCCTTCCTAAAATGACAATAATGGCAAAGATAAACAGGTTGAAATAATAGGTTTTGGTTGACTTGAAATCACATGAATATATGAAAAACACTTTATTGTTTTATCTTTATTTATTGTTATCTTTATTTATTGTTAATGGGGCTGACAGATACAAAGGAGAGAATACACACACACATCACACTTATTGTCTCACTTGTGCCATTGTTTGACAAAATAAATTCTTCAAATGTAAAATTATAAAATGTGTCAGGAATATTATAATAATGTCTATTTGGTTCCAGAAATTATTGTTTACAATGACAGACTGCTTCATGGTTTCAAAGAGACACAAAAATAAATCGCTTTAAAAATGCTACCATTTTGGGGTGCCTGAGTGGCTCAGTGGGTTAAAGCCTCTGCCTTCGGTCTGGGTCATGATCCCAGGGTCCTGGGGTCGAGCCCCACATCGGGCTCTCTGCTCGGCAGGGAGCCTGCTTCCCTCTCTCTCTGCCTTCCTCTCTGCCTACTTGTGATCTCTATCTGATAAATAAATAAAATATTTTTAAAAATGCTACCATTTTTTGTTATTTTTCTATGCTGGGCACCGGCTACATATTTTCTATTTCATTTGATCTACACATTAATCTTTATAGTGATTACTATTGGGTTTACTTATTTCTGGAAGACCCTTATCATTAGAGAATAACTTCACCTAAGTTCCCTCAGCTAACGTGAGGTAAAAATCCAAATTTGGGTATAGGGATCTATGATCCAAAGCTCCTTTTTATGTATTATAGTATGTTCCATTTGTACAGAAACACCTGCATAGACTCTTCAAACCTTTGCAATTTAAATAGAGGTCCTTAATGAAAGGCTGAATACATTTGCATTGTGTGATAACCGTAGCTTTAGCAGAGTACAGGGATGGAACCCATGTATCTAAAGTATAGGTATTATGCTAAAAGATTACTCTGGTGTGAAAATATGTCTTGAGTATTCTTTCCTCCAGTGGAGGCCAAACTTAGGAATAATTCAGAATGGAAGAGAGAATAATAAATTTTCTTAAAGAACAGAAAGGGATAGCACTCTTGTACCAAGGCTTTGTAAATACCGTGTTTGCACAGATAACAAAAAATTTTAAGCAAACCTTTTCATTTTTACAGCTAACAGATAATTTCACATGGATTCACTACTTTATAAAGAAGAGAAAGTAAGTGAGAGAAAAAGAGAGACTAAGAAAAGGCATTTTATGATACCCATTATGTGCAACCAAGTTAATGATGAAACTTCATTTTCTGTAACACTCCAAAGAATTAGAAGCATAGAAATACAAATCACACCTTCTTAATTAGAACAAATTAATTACTAAAAATGATGAAAACAATTTGCAATCATTTTATTTTCTCTAAAATTACATATTAGTTTCTATATGCATTTCTATCTTGAAGTACAATTTTTGTTTATTAACATTTGTTACCAAGTACAGTATATCATCCATAATTCTGGGTTATTAAATTCCTGAAGCATGCAATAGAGCAAAGTTAATAGATTTTATGCAAATTGTTATATAACAAAATAAGAGCAGATGGGACTCATCACATCAGAAACTTCCAATAAAAGTTTCATATTTTTGTTAAACTTAAACAAAACATACAGGTATCTCTGTGGCTTTCAACTTACTTTAAACCATCCCTCCTAACTGTTTTTTAGCCATTCTCATAACCTTTTACACCACATTATGATAACATTTCTGTTTTAGCATTCTTTTGTTGTTAAGTTACTATCTTTATCTTGTTATTAAGATCTATGGGATAATTTATGCATGCCAACATTTTCACTTCAAAATAATTTATGGCTAAATAGAGGACAAAATTTAGCTTAGGGTATAGCTGAACAGTTAAAGTACAAATAACATCAAAATGTGAAGTTGCTAGTGTTGTATTTATTTTGATTAATATATAAAATAAGCAAATAAACACATTCACACAAATATATGCATTTATAACCCATGTCTCTTGTTTTCTTTCTAAACTCAAGAAATACAATACAAAGATAATTATCTCAAGAACAATTACATGTAGAGGTTTAATCTGAATGCAATACACTTTTTAATTCTATATTTTCACAGATCTTTTTACACAGGCGAGCATTGCATTTCATAATTACACCGCCACTTTGTAAAATGGACTTCAGAGCTCTAAAAATGCAAATAAAGTAATGATTTGGTGAGATATTCACATACACTTTTGTTTAAATTTAGAGAATTATTTGGGACAAATGTTCATTTTGGGCATTGGAAAAGGAATCAGACATAAGTTAGCTTCAGATAGCTGAAGAAAGTTTGAGGAAGGTCATTTTGTCAGTCCCTTGGTTCAGGGAAGTTCATGAAAGAATTCCATGAAAGAGCATGAAAAGATGTCTGTGTCAAGAATACTGTGTGAATAACACAGTAATTCTTTTATTTATATAATGAAGCATTTATTTTGAGATGTAATAGAGCAAAACAAGGAGAGAAGCATATGTATCTTTATAGCACACAAAAGAGACAAAAGAATGCATTCATTTATTGTATTTCTCAGTCCAGAGATATAAGGGGATCTTCCATTGTACCTGTACTGAGGCATTTCAGCACATTTTTTTTTTTAATTGAAGTAAGTGTGGGAACTGAAAAATGAACAAGGGAGGAAACAGGTGTCACAAGTTAACAGGTGAAATAAACAGGTCAAACTGTTTTGTAGACCATGTTAAAAAATAATTTCCCCTAGATTAATAAAATTGGCATTATCACAGCATAGCAAAATAATAAAGTATTTATAAAATATTTAAACTACATAACGACTTAAAAATTAGGTGAACCTCAAGATACCTACTTGATCAAGTGGAAAATTGTTTAGTTTTTAGAGAGTATTTGGAAAAAAATTTAAAATCCTATAGGTTATGGTTATAATTCTCCCAGAAATATATCATAATTTTGTTATTTTTATTAAGAATAATTGAAAATAAATGGACAGAATATGGTTATTCCTTCATTTGTGAGTTTACTATTCAGAATTAAATGCTCTCATCAATATTGACAGTAACTTCTCAGGAGAAGAAAATTAAAGATACTTTAAAAAATAATACTCAAAATTATACCATAACTCAATAATAAATTAACAAGAAATAAATAAGGTTTATAGGTTAAAATTATCTTGAATTGGGCTCCTGGGTTCAATTGGTTAAGCTACTGCCTTCAGCTCAGGTCATTATCCTGGAGTCCAGGGATTGAGTCCCACATCGAGCTCCCTGCTTGGCAGGGAGTCTGCTTCTCCCTCTGACCCTCCCCCTTCTCATGCTCACACTCTCTCTCTCAAATAAATAAATAAAATCTTAAAAAAATATATCTCAAATATGCACCAAAATTGTAGTTCAGTAAATGGAGACTTGTGAATAATTATTAAATGATAAAATAAGTGGCTGAAAGATCAGATTTCTTCAATTTATGTATCATTTATGTATCATATGTGATTTTACCTTAAGTTGTAGATTTCCTCATAACAAAAAAATTTACTTTAAAATTTGTATGGAAAATGAAATGCATAAAAATAGGATAATATGTATATTGTTGCTATAAATGATATAAAATTATTGTAAAACTACACTGATTAAATAATTGTGATGTTGGCCCAGCAACAAGATATTCAGATCAATGAGCAGAACACCAAGTTGTTAATTAAAGAAGAAATTTTTAAAATAAAACCAGCATTACAAATTAGAGGGGCAACGTGTGGATTATTCAGTAAATGGCATGATTAACAACTGCTAATCATGCAGTTGCTACTTCTGACCTGTCAGCTTTCTTTTGAAATAGTGATGTGACCCTTTTCTTAATGCCTAGAATATTTTTCGTTATTTTGAAAATCTCTTCTTGAAAAGCCTTCCTATGAGTGAGAATTCAGTTTTAATTATGGTGTATTTCTTTTGATTATTTTAAGCCTTTTGCCCAATTTGAATGTTGTAGTATAGATACTTTTGAGTATCAACAGTGTCTGCTATCTCCTTAAATGTGATTCACATTAAACTTACTTACAGTTTTAAGAATACATTTGAGATTAAGAATGTGTTAAATAGTCATATACATATATATCACCATATCGTATATATTATTTTTTTATGATCTTGGTTTTCTTTCCCTTAAAGTCCTAAAGATATTTCATTTTAAATATCAAAAATATAAACAATTACCTAGGGGAAGGAAAAAGCAATGGACTGAGACATCTTGAAATATTAATTGTTTGAAAATTTTAATATAAAGTCCCTAAAAATAGATGCTATCTTACGTTCCCACTACTTTTTAAAATGTAGTACACAATTATATAAATGCATATATCAAGTTTATGAACCATGCCTAACATATCCGTAACATATCATTCAACTCTAGATAATTATGAAAATGAAACAAGTTCTCTGAAACTTGAGCCTTGAGATCTTTTAATATATTGGTCAAGTTGTATTATAGGACAGTATGGCTTAGCTCAGCATACAAGAAAATATGAGTTGAAGCAGTGCTATTACTGCCACCGCCCAGATACTTTGAAAAAAGGTCAAGAACAATTACCTGACTTTTAAGAAGTTTGATTATAAAAATATTATATTATTTACTATGTTAAATACTACCACACAATATATATGATACCTCTTGGGAATTTAATAAACAAAAATTTTACTAACACAAAAATTAACCTCAATCTATTCTTCATAACATATATAAACATTAGCACAAAAGGGATCAAAGACTTAAATATAAAGCATAAAATTATAAAACTACATGAGAATATGTTTGAAACCTTGACTAAGGCACAGACTCCTTAGAAAACCAAAGAATAATATGTGAAAAATGAATTGATAAATTGGTTTGCATAAAAATTAATAATTTCTCATACTCAAAGTTTAAGAAAATGAAAAGACAAGTCACAGATCGTGAAAAATTAATAAAGAAATTATGTCTGAAATATATAAAAATTTTAAGTTCGATAATTTGAAAGCAAACAATGACAAAAAGCTCAAAATATTTTAACAAAACTACAGCAAAGTAGAATTATGATAAAAAATAAGCACATTAAAAAATGCTCAACATCATTAGGCATTAGAGAAATGCCAGTTAATACCAAAATGAAACGCTACTACATACTTAACCACAGGAATGTAAAATTGAAGCAAACAAATAAAATTGATCATACCAAACACTAGTGAATATAAGGAGAGCAATGAGAAATCCTATACATTGTAAACTGTAAAATTAAATAATCATCCTAGAAAATAGCCTGGTCATTTCTCACAAATTTAAATATATCTTAACAATTTGAACTACACATTCCTCCCAGGTATTTACTCCAGAGAAACTAACAATTTATGTCTGCACACAGCCTTTATGCAAAGGTTTATCATAGCTTTATTCATAACCAGTGAAGAGTATAAACAAGCCAATTGTCCCTAAATCAGAAAATGGACAAAATCTATTTATCCATACAATGAAAGTAATAAAAAGGGATAAATTACAGATATGCACAAGAATGTATCAAACAGGGGCGCCTGGGTGGCTCAGTGGGTTAAGGCCTCTGCCTTCGGCTCAGGTCATGATCCCAGGGTCCTGGGATCAAGCCCCACATCGGGCTCTCTGCTCAGCAGGGGAGCCTGCTTCCTCCTCTCTCTCTGTCTGCCTCTCTGCCTACTTGTGATCTCTGTCTATCAAATAAATAAATAAAATCTTTAAGAAAAAAAAAAAAAGAATGTATCAAACACACTATACTAAAAGAAAAGTAGAAAAATTCAAAAGCTTATGGAAATATTCCCCATATTAGAAAATCATATTCAGCAATGTTTAAAAATAATTATATTCTATGACTATTTGAATATATTACAGATATACAAGGGTTTTTTTCTCATTTGAAAATTAATAAATAAAATAAAAACTAATAAGTAATAAATACTTAATAAATATATTATACCACACCCCCCATTGGATGCCTGAAACCACAGATAGTACTGAAACCTACATTTCTTTTTTCCCCTATATGTACATACTTATGATTAAGTTTAATTTACAAATTAGACACAGTAAGAGATTAACAACAATAGCTAATAATAAAATAGAACAATTATAATAATATACCATAATAGATGTGAACAGAGATCGTAGTCAATTCAGCATATGATTTTTTTTTCTTTTCTCATTAAGTTGAGAATTTTCAACTCTTCCACTTAAAGGAAGCTCTGTACACCTTCTCTTTGGCATATCTGAACTGAATCACTATTCTTGCGCTTTGGGGCCATTATTAAGTAAAATACTTGAACACAGGCACTACGGTACTGCAATAATTTATCTGATAATCAAGAAGAGTACTAAGTGACTCACAGGTGGGTACTATATACAATGTGGATATGCTGGACAAAGGGAGTATTCAAGTCCTGGGCAGGACAGAGGGAGACTATGAGACTCTTATCACACTACTCAGAATGGCACAAAATTTAAAACTTATAAATTATTTATTTCTGGAATTTTCTATTCAATATTTCCCTGGTTGACTAAGGGTAACTGAAACCACAGAAAGTGAAACCATGGAATGGGGGTGGGGCTACTCTATGAGCAAAAGGATAGATAAACAAATCAATAGAACAAAATAGAGAACTCAGAGATAGATCCATACAGATAAATATGCCCAAATGTTTCTTGACAAAGATACAAAAGCAATTCAATTGAGGAGGCTAGCTTTTTCAAAAAAATTGTGCTGGAGTAATTGGGACATCCACAAGCAAAAACAAAACAAAACAAAAAACAAACAAAACAGAACCTCAACCTATGACCTAAGCCTCACACACTTTGTATAAAAACTAACTCAAAATGCATATTGGATTTAAATCTTCTAGAAAAAATGAGGGGAGTTTAAAAAAAAAAAAAATGAGGGGAAACATTTGGGATCCAGGCCTACATCCATAGTTCTTAGATTTGATATCCAAAATACAACTGAAAAATTTAAAAAATGGGACAGCTGGATAGCTCAGTCAGTTAAGCCTCTGCCTTCCTCTCTGGTCATGATCCAGGGTCCTGGGATTATTGAGTCCCGCCTGGGGTTGGTGGGGGAGGTTGCTTGCTCAGCAGGGAGCCTGCTTCTCTCTGCCTTTGCCTGCCGCTCTGCCTGCTTGTACTTTCTCTCTTTCTCTGACAAATAAATAAATAAAATCTTAAAAAAAATAAAAAAGAAAAAATTGATAAATTGGACCTCGTCAAATTAAAAACTGCTGCTATGCTTAAAGGTAAAAGAAAAAAAGAATGAACAGAAGTTACAGCTCAGGGAGAAATTATTTATAAACAACATACCTGCCAAAGGACTTGTATCTGGAATACATAAAGCACTTTAAAAACTCAATAGTAAAAGAATAATAGTATGTTGAGAAAATATGCAAGGTACATACACAAATATTTCAATGGAAAGGATATAGGGATGGAAAATTACACATGAAATTATATTCAGTATTATTAATCATAAAGGAAATGTAAACTAAAACCACAATGAGATATTGCACAACTACTAAAATGACTAAAATAAAAAATAGTGAAAACAAAAAATGCTAGCAAGAATGCAGAGAAAGAAAAAAAAAAAAGTAAACCAAGTCCAGAGCTAGAAGGAAGGAAATACTTAATATTAAACTGTATATAAAACAAACAGTAGGAAAATAATAGAATCAATAAAACAAAAAGGTTTTTTTTAAGACTTATTTATTTATTGTATAGAGAAAAAGAAAGAAAGTGGGAGCAGAAGGGCAGAGAGAAAGGAAAAAGGAGAATCTTAAGCAGACTCCCTATTCAGTGCAAACCTGCCGTGCAGGGCTTGATCTCAGGGTCCTGAGATCATGACCCGAGGTGAAACCAGGAGCCTTATGCTTAACTGACTGAGCCATCCAGGTACCCCCCCTTCTTTTTTAAAGGTGTATTTATTTATAAATGTTGGGTTTTTTAATATTAATAAAATTGAAAACTTTAGCCAACTGACCATGAGTAAAAAGGATTCAAATGACAAATAAATGAAAGTAAGGAAAATACTATAAGCCTTACAGAAATAAAAATAATTTTAAAAGAATACTATGAAAAATTGTGCACCAATAAATTAGATGAACTAGAAGAAATGGACAAGTTTTTAGAAACATACAAACCACCAAACTGACTCAAAAACATGCAAAAAAGTAATAATAATGACACCTACAACAAGAGTATGAATTAATAATCAAACACTGAGCAAAGAAAAGCCCAGGGCCAGATAGCTTCACTGGTGAATTCCACCAAATATTTGAAAAGTTAAAACCCATTTTTATAAAGTTCTTCTGAGAAATAGAAGAGGAAGAATAGTTCTCAACTTATTTTGTGAAGCAAATGTACCCTGATAGCAAACCAGACAAAGAATTCACAAGTAAAGAAAACAACAGACGAATATCCCATATATTTGTATATATGATGAATATAGATGTAAAAATCCTCCACAAATTAGGTATCTAACAGCGTACTAGAAGGATTATATGCCATGAATATTTAACATCAATCTTTTAAAAATTCTTCCATAAACTAGAAGAGTAAGGAACATTTCTCAACTCATTCTAGGAGGCTAGTATTAACATTGTTATGAAGCCAGGCAAAGATGCCATGGAGAAGAAAACTAAAGGTTAATATCTCTTAAGAAGACGGATACAGTTAGTTCTCAATAATATACTAGCAAAAACAAATTCAGTGGTATATTAAAAGATTTGTATACCGACTGTGGAATTGAGAAAACAATTGAAAAATGTAGGAATAGATGAGATTTCCTTCAAACAAAAAGCTCACTGCTAATAATATATAATGGTGAAAAATAAGATGCTTTCCCGTTGACATCTAAAACAAGACAAAGGTGTTCACTCTCATCAATTCTATTTACATTACATTAGAGGGCAACTAGGGAAAGAAATGAAATAAAACACATCCAGATTAGAAAGGGAGGAGGAAACTATCTCTGTTTGCATACGACATTATATTATATGTAAAATCCTGAGGAATCCAAAATACCTATTAGAGCTAATAAATAATTTCAGCAAGCTTATAGGATACAAGACCAGTATACAAAAGTCAGTCTCATTTCTGATTTGAATAAATATCCAAAAATGAAAATGGGAAAAAATTCCATTTATACTATCATAACACAGTCTAAATACTTGGGAGTAAGTTAAACAAAAGAAGCAGAAGACTGCTACCGCTGAAAATTACAAAACATTATTTAAAGGTATTAAAGATGACCTGAATAAATGGAAAGGAATTTCAAGTTCTTGGATAAGCACTAGTCCATAAATGATCTGTAGACTGAATGCAATGATATCAAAATTCCAGCTGGCTTTTTGTAGAGTTTATAAACTGATCCTAAAACTAATATGCAAGGGACGCCTGGGTGGCTCAGTTGGTTAAGTGTCTGACTTTGGCTCAGGTCATGATCTCAGAATCCTGGAATCAGGCAGCATCTGGTTCCCTGCTCAGTGAGGAGACTGCCTCTTCCACTGCCTCTCCTTCCCACTCATATTCTTCCTCTCTCAAATAAATACATAAAATCATTAAAAAATTAATATGTATATTCAAGGAAACCCTAATATTTAAACAGTCATGATAACAGAGTGGGAAAACTCACTCTTTGATTACAGAAATTACTATGAAGGTAACATTTTCTGCCTAGGTTTCCAGCATGCTGTCCTGCCCTACAAATTTCAGACTCATGATTGCCACTTCTACTCTGGCCTGAGTTTCCAGGTGGCTGTTTGCTGTGTAGATTTCAGACTCACTAGACTCTACAACTGTGTGAGCAGGATGGAAACTGGACAAGATATTCATGTTACAGTCTTTTTTTTTTTTTAAGATTTTTTATTTATTCACTTGACACAGAGAGGGAAGCAGGTTCCTCGCTGAGTAGAGAGTTCAATGTGGCGCTCGATCCCAGGACCCTGAGACTATGACCTGAGCCAAAGGCAGAGGCTTAATTCACTGAGCCCAGGCTTAATTCACCCAGGCACCCCTCATGTTACAGTCTTAAGCAGAATTCCTTTCTCTCAGGGAAACCTATTTCTTCTCAAAAGGCCTTCAAGTGATTAGATGAGACTCACCCATATTACAAGGCAAAAATTTTTTTTTTGGTTAAAATTAACTCATTGCAGATATTATTCACAAAATTCTTTCATCACAACACCTAGACTATCACTTGACCAAACCAACCACCATATTCTAGCCAAGTTTATACTTTACGTGTATGCTTACAAATTTATGTTTTGGTAAAAATGTGTGCTTACCAAATTGATACCTTTACTACTGTCTGATGTTCAAAAATTATTTGCTTGTTGCAGAGTTTACAAGATGAATAGATGAAATAATGCAGGAAGATGGAATGATCAAGAGAGGTAGTAACATTTTATCAACTGTGACTAACTATTTTAAAACAGTTTGTAAAAAACAATAATAAAGGAACAGAGATGAATGGAAGATAGGACTAAAAAAGCTCATGATGCTAAAATGGAAAAAAAATTAATGATAAAAATTATTAGCCCTACGAAATAAGCAAAAGGAAGATTTTGAAGTCATAACAAAAACAACGATAATTATAATAAAACTACTGTCTATTATTAAAGTTATTTGAATATTCTTATATTCCTTTAAACAATGATTAATTTTTGTTGTTTTTCTCTAAAGTTCTATATATAAAGCTGCCCTGCATATAAGTAGTTTAAAATCATTGCTTCTATTAAAAATACTGACTTCATATTTTCTCATTTGTATGCAAATATTATATTTATTATTTTCTGAGAAATAATAATCTTCTATTTGTTAATTATGTCTCTAAAAAAGAAAGATCTTAGAACTAAAACAGGGCAATAATTTGAAGCTAAAATAAAATTATAAACTCTGAGAAGCATAATTTAAAAGTTAGATTACTGTGTTCACCTGCAAGGCTTTTTATTGATACCTAAGGAGACCAACAACAACAAAAAATCCCACATGACTTAATTATGATTCAAATTTTTCTACATAAAAGGTGTAGCTATTCTTATATATGAGAGCAATGATACATTAAAAATGTGCTCAGCCCACATTCTGTAATAACTTAAATTGAACAAAAATAAAAAACTTTTTTGATTAAACATAACAAGCTAATATAGTCTCAATTTCTAATGAATATCAGTTATTTATTACTTACTGCTCATCTAACTGGATTAGTTGAATTAGTTTTTGGTTATCCACACTGAACTACTTTTGCTGTTCAAATACTCAAGTAATCTTTGTTATCTCCTTTAAATGTGATGAGGTAGTGAGCTAGCATGGAAACAGTCTATTTTTTATGTGTAGTCATGACATGCCAAATAGATGAGTAATTTTTTTTTTTAGATTTTTTTTATTTATTTGACAGACAGAGATCACAAGTAGGCAGAGAGGCAGGCAGAGAGATTGGCTGAGCAGAGAGCCTGACGTGGGGCTCAATCTCAGGACCCTGAGATCATGACCTGAGCCAAAGGCAGAGGCTCAACCCACTGAGCCACCCAGGCGCCCCTTGATGAGTAATCTTAAATTTTTCATTCTTAACTACTTTTCCACAATTTAATGCATGTAAGCCTGATTGTTTTGAAAACTTCCAGCAATATTTACAGTCAAATGGAATTACTATTTTAGGTACTAGTTTAAAAATACTATGTAACTAGTAGAAGCAGGTTAATATACAAAAAGGAGCCTTGCAATGAGAACTTAGGTAACAGGGCACAAGTCACTTTATATCCTTTAGTTTCCATGTCCATAGTAGTTAAAGAAACTGTTGAGTTTGATTAGCAATTCCTAAAATGTAATTCTATGGAGATATTCAATATGACTTTAAGCAGCACATGGACGAAATTTAAAAATTGTTACATCTGTAGCTTAACGTGAAATAGAAAACTCAGGCTACTTTCTCACATTCAACTACAACTACTGAACATAATCAATCAGTAAAAACTATTTTATTCCTGAAATAGAATGCTAAATATTGCTTTGCATATGTAGGTATTTCATTATGGATAGAAAGAAAAGAATCACTTTAACTGACTTTCAGTATAAAAATCATTGACCATGACTGAAAAAAAATATTGGTCCAAACCCAGTTGAAATGGCCAATGAATTTTCTCAGTAGTGGCCTTACATTTTAGATATTTCTTCAGAAATACAACTTTATGGTATCCTAAACTGAATATCACTCATCATTTGCAAAAGAAAGGAGAATTGATTTTGCTAAATGAGTGTGAATATCAGTGACTAAGAAGATATATAGGTGAATCCATGTAAATCCAGAAAGAAATAGCAAAACCCTAGAATTTTTATAGTGATTTGAACAATCATGTTCTCTATAATGCAAAAAGGAGACAAAATATATGCATGCAAAGATTGAGTCTTTAGAAAATATATAATATTCATTTGACAATATTTTATCTGCTTAGCTCAGTTTGAGAATGGGTTACATTAGTAAATAAGGAATTACTTACTTTAATACTCATTTCTAAAATTCACTGAATTTAAAATTTCTTTTTCACTATTAAATAAAAGTATAAGCTAAATGGACATTTACTGCAAACATTCCCTAACATAAATAAATATATGCAACCTATTCTCGGGTATTTTGCCCAAAAATTTTCTTATAATACAGGAGTCAGCAAACTTTCATAAGATGTCAGATAGTAAATATTTTAAGTTTTGTGGGCAATTCATTCTACATGGAAAACCCTTAAGTCTGTCATTGTAATATAGAAAACAGCCAAAATTTATATAAAGGATGGTGACGGCTTTTTTTTTTCCCAATAAAACGTTATTTATAAAAGCAGGTCACAGGTCACATTTGGATTTCTGGATGGATTTAGTCAACAGGTTGTAGTTTACTGACCCATTATAATGCAATAGGGGATGCAGTATTAAAAATTATTTTTATGAATACTGTGTTAGCTATTCCCTATACAATATCAACTATTAAATCAATAAATATGAATGTATGATTTTCCTAATTTTATACAATCTCTGTATAAAAATAGTCATACTAATTCTATAAAATGCAACACATTCTAATTAAGTTTGATGAAAAAAATATGAATATTTTTAAACTTTTAAATGTTTTATTTGGTTATGTAAACTTGAAGGGAGAATAGAGAAAGCTAATTGCAAACAATAAAACATGTAAATGCAGATAATATGATTTAATACTAGCTACAGACCATTCAATGGCATTTAAATTATTAGAACCCAGGTTTATTATCTTCAAGTGTAAAAGCAGTACTTCAGAAAAATCTTTTATATTAGAAACTTGGCTTTGAAAAAGGTGAGCTGTAACCAATGTTGGGCTTAATTATCAACCTCCCATATGGACAATTACATGAGAATCTCTATTAACACATTTCCTCCTAATTATTCATTCTTTTATTGAAATCTCATAATAAAAGAAACTCAAATCTAAATTTCCTTGGAATTTTTTTAAGACCATAAGGAATAGCGAATCAGTTTATCCTACCTGAAAACAGAAAAAAAAAAAAAAAAAAAAAAAAAATAAAAAGGGAAAAAAAAAAAAAAAATAAAAAAAAAAAAAAAAAAAAAAAAAAAAAGTTTCACTTAATACTTTAGGAGAATAAAGGCCAAAGTTTGCAACCTATTGTAGCCAGAAATGTGCTAAATGAGGACATGTTTAGGAGGAATTTTGCTAAAGGTAAGGCTCTATATATTTTTTAAATTTTGCTTTCTTTTTAATGTAATTTAAAAACGCTATATCTAACACAGTATTATAAGAGTGGCTTTAGATTCTTCTTTGACCAATATTCACATATGTGCTTATATGACCTGTAAAAAGACAAATACAAATGAATTTCCTTTAGAAAACTGAGTTTTTAACTGCTGGGAAGAAATAGTGAACACTACAGATAGATCTGTTTGAGTTAAGTTGGAGGAAAATGGAAACATGATCTGAACTAAAGGAGAACAAGAGTATCTGTGGCATGCCTTGATGGACACACAAAGGGAAAGTGTCAAGACCCCAAAAACATAGACTTCAAATTCAACTTATTTACTAGCAATGCATACTGCTCAGGAAGCAAAGGTGAGTAAGCTATTGACCATCTCCTTAAAGGTCTTAGTAAGGTAATTTAATCAACACTGTCACATTACTATAAAACAGAGCATAGTGGATGGGCCCAAAAGAAAGCTTTTGTTCTATAGATAGGGAAATATGAATTATGTCTATAATCAGGGTACTCCCACAATAAATATTTTTTGAACTGAGCCGAGATGAGGTTACATTATGAAATTTCACATAGTGACATCTAGAGTGCATTGTTATGTC
>RCUC01069209.1:0-23206 GCA_003697995.1 Taxidea taxus jeffersonii | reverse complement strand
AGAGAGAGAGAGAGAGAGCACAAACAGGCAGAGAGAGAAGCAGGCTACCCACTGAGCAAGGAGTCTGTTGTGGGACTCGATCGCAGGACCCCTGGGATCCTTATCTGAGCCGAAGTTAGATGCTCAACCCACTGAGCCACCCAGGCACCCCTGAGCTTCCATTTCATGACCTAGCCTTTCTGTGTCAACCTCAGAGGGTCTGCTTACTCACCAGAATTTCTCAGGCACATGTTATGTGTCGGGCCTTGGGCTCTAATGCAGGAGGAGATGAAATGGAAGACCCATGTGGGTCTTTATGGACTACTGGACATCCTGGTGGAGAGATGGGCCCAGATCGGCCAACCAAGAAGTCAGCCAGACCACAGTAATGGTTGGCTGTGATGGGGAGCTAGGGTAGAAGCAGGAGAGTCTGGAATTGAGGGAGGTCCTGCATGTGATGGGCTGGGAAGAGGGCTCTCCAGGGGCCTTAATTTAAGGTAACATCAGAAGACAAGGGCGAGGGAAGAGCAGGCTCTGCAGATACCTCATGTGGCAAGAAATGGATAGAGGTCACGGGGGCTGGAAGGAGGGGAAGTGGGGAGGGTCCAGAGCCGGCGCAGCCTTAGAGATGCTGGGAAGCAGGCTGGGTTTGAATTTTAGGGCTCATACCCTAAGTCTTGGGTGGCATTCTGTGCCAGCCTCCAGATCTGCCTCACTGGCTCTCCCTTTGCCCCCCAGCAGGCTATTTTCAGCATAGATGTCAGAAGTATTCTTTTAAGTCAAAAGTCAGATGAGGTCATGCCTCTGCTTAAAGCTAGCCAGTCACTTCTCATGCCACTTGGAGTATAAACCAAAGGCCCAGTCTTGGCCTGGCTGCCCCTCACCTCTGGACCTCATTACCTCCTGCCTGCCCGTCACTCACACCTGCCAGGCACAATGTACCAGGATCTAGCTTTTCTTTTTTCTGTGGCTAAGCTTCCAGGTGTCAGATTATGAGCTATATAATATAATGCATCCCGTTTTGCTTTGGCCACCAGGAAGCTCAGAGCCTTATCGGATGTCAGTCGGAATTAATCTGTTAGCTGTGGTTTGCAGAGTTTCCCCTCCTTCACCATGGTTATTGATTTTCTATCTCTAGTTATGTGGTTTTCTGGCTTCTGTGTCTTTCATTGCAGGCTTTCCTTTTATGGAATGGGAGGGTATAAATTGTGATTTGGTTTCACATGTTGCCCTCGGTTACTTGTGGGTCCATTTCCCCTCCTGGTATGGGTTCTTTTGGAGAGCAAACATATGGATGTCATTCAAGGAGCAGCAACTGGTGGGAATGAGTGTCTGTGTTGGGGGTTGGAACTTCTGGCAGTCTGAGGGGACCTGGCAACACATATTCTGGTATCTAGAATCTAGTGCTTTCTAGGGGCCTCTAAAATGACCTTGACTCAGCCACATGCAACCAGGGTAGGCTGACTGTGCATTTTTCCTCCTCCTCTGTGATACCCAAGGGAGCTAGGTGAGGAATTGGCCTGGGAGGCCTCTAGCTGGAGAGTGGGGAGCTGTGTGGACACCCCAGGGTCACAGTTCATTACCTGTGGGCCTGTCATTTGATCACTTTCCCCTGAGAGTCTCCTGATCAAAAGCTCAAAGAAGTCCCAGAGCCCCTGAATTGATCTTGGACGAGGGTTGACTTCAGAAGTCAAACTAACAACTAGGGAGTTGGCCAGTTTGGTTTGACCTGCAGAATGTTTTAAAACAGTTGGGTTTCATTGTTTTCCCAGCCGTCCCAGAGTGGATTGACAAAATTAACGATCATGACCCATCGGTGCGGCCTGTCCAGGGCTACATTTTTTGCATCTCTGGGCAAGATGCAAGTAAAAGACCTCCTTAAACTCTGCCCCCTCAACCCCACTCCCTCCCATACAGAACTCTGTAGGTTCATAGTTTGGGGTGGGTCCTTCTAGCCAAACCCAAACTTTACAGTCAAGGGAACTGAGGTTTGGAGAGGGCCAGAGATAAGACCACTTACTGGGCGAGGACCGTTATTCCGCATCTAGGCAAAATTGTTCCCAGTGCATAGTGTGTTTTTTTCTTTTTTAACTTTTTTCCTATGATGTGATCCCCCGCTCCCCCCAATGAAAGGAAACCTTTTTGCCTAACTACATTACAGCAACATTAACACAGTGCCGCGTTGAAGAAGGGAAGAATTCATCCACAGCCCCACCAATCTGGCCACAGATCCAGCAGTGTGCATGGGTCTGAGCAGTCCCTGTCTGTCTGCATAGATCATCTTTACATGTTTGTAAGCACAGCGAGCATTCCCTTTCAAGAAGCCCAACAAGCCGTAAAAGTCCACAGCAAAAGGTAGCCTTGTCTGGTAGTTGCTGGCCACAGAGGCGGCAGCGGGGGACCCTGTCTGTGAGGGAGGCCTTGTGTGGTGGTGTAAGGCCTCGCTGTGTGTCCTCTGTCCCCACTCCCTTCCATGCAGCCCAGCCCAGCAGCCAGGGGCTGAGAGCTTGGCCGAGAGGAAGGTTGAGCGGCCCAGCCTCCTCCCTACCTTCACAAACAGGCCTCTGTGGGGTTGCCAGGCGTCAGGGCAGGGGCCAGGATGTAGAACAGCAGATTTCTGTCTGGTCCTGATGTTGGCAGACAGCCCAGGCCAGCCCTGTGAACATCACCTGACCAGGTACCTGGGGGGCAGACCCAGCAGACAGGGACGACTTTGAGCTGGGAGCGGGGCTGTCCTGGGGCCGTCAGCGTGGGGCATCCGTGGCCACTCTCCCCTCCCCGAGCTGCCCTGCTCGGCCGCTGTGACGGGGCTTTTTCCCAGGGTCCTTTGGGTTGGGCCTCCTTTTGGAGGTGTGGGTCCCCCTGCGAATCTCCCTGATCCATGAGTTCGCACAAATACCAGGGTTTGCCAGAGAAGCAATAATGAGGAGTGGCTTTGAGCCAGACTTCCAGAATTCAGTCTCCTCCCCCTGCCACCCCTTGTGTAAGTTACTCCCCTGTGCTTCAGTTTCCTTGTCTGCAAAATGGGATATCACACATACACACACACATGCATGCATGGAAAACGTAAAACCAGATAGTCTGTGGTTCCAGTCAATAGTCTCCTACCAATGTTAATTAACTGTGTGGCTTTAATATTGTGTCATGGTTACGTAAGATGCTGCCGTCGGAAGCCAGGATCACAGAACTCTGCACCATCTTAACAACTTCTTGTGAGTCTAACAGTATTTCTTTTAAACAGTTGGAAAAGAAAGAGAAGTACGTGGATGTACGTAAGGCCCAGGAGGAGGCTTGAGGCAGGGTGAGCACCACGGGAGTGTGAGCCATGACCGGGGGCGGGGGGGTGTCATTTCTGTGACCTCCAGGTTCCCTTACTTCCCACCCCTTCCCCTGTCTTCATGCTGCCTGGTTTGCTCCTGCAGTGCCCGGTCTGGAGCACCCCTCTACCCTGCTGTCTGGCGAGATCTTACTCATCTCTCCAGCTCACACCTCACTTCTTAAAATTTTTTAAAGATTTATTTAATTATTTGAGAGCAAGAGAGAGAGAGAGGAAGAGGAGAGGGAGACAAGCAGACTCCCCGCTGAGCATGGAGCCCACTGTGGGGCTCAGTCCCAGGACCCTGATATCATGACCTGAGCCAAAACCAAGAACTAGTGTTTACCCGCCTCAGCCACCCAGGTGGCAGGGCACCCAGGTGCACCCCTCACTTCTTTTAGAATGAATGCCTTTCTGGGCGTCTCTGAGCTCTGTCTGGACCCCCATAAAGTTGCAAAGGAGTAGTTATCAAAGCTGGATCTGGGACCGACGACCTCACCTTGCTCCTGAGAGAAATGCCTGCTCTCCTGGCACCCCACGAACCCTGGGTCAGAAACTGGGGGCAGGGAAGGTGGCGCCTGAAGGTTTGGCAAACCCTCCAGGTGGTTTTGTCAAGTGTTCTCTAGCCCAGCACGCCTCCCACTTAGACGCATGGTGTGGCATCCTGCTCATATGCAGATTCTGACCCAGCCCATCAGGAATGGGGGCCTGGGGTTCTGCATTTCCCAGCCAGCCCCTCAGATGGTGCTGATGCTGTTGGGCTCTCCTTGAGACTGGGGTCCACATCTTCTTTCCACTGTCCCAGGCAGTAGGAGCTTGGCACTTTGTTGTTGAAATAGTGGGTAGATTTGCCGAGGCTGTTTATCCGGGAAGGGAGGGCAGGGCGGACCCGTCTTCCTCTAGCTGGGGCTGGAATGGGGAAGCTTGCAAAGGCAAAGAGGCAATCCACCCGTTCCTCCTGGGCAGAGCAGACCCCATACTCTGCCCAGCCCCCTTTTTTATTCCCATGGTGTCTGGAAGTCGAGCCATGGGACATGACCCCTGAAAGGGACATTCTGTCTAAACTTGGAGCAAGCTTCTCTCTTCCTTCCCCCCCACCCCCATTCATGGGTTCATTTATTCTGCAAATGTTTACTGAACTGGGTAGGAGCAACAACACATCAGTGGACAAAACAGATGCCCTGCCCTCCGGCACTGTCATCATCTGGTGGGGACAGATGCCAGTCACTGAGGCAGACTAAATCCAGTGGGATGAATGTCCCAGTGTTCTGAGACTGTTGAGTAGTGGACTTGGCCAGAGGAGGCCAGCAGAATTTCCCTAGACAGGCGACATTTACGCTGACACGAAGAAGTGTAGCCTGCAGAAAGATTACTTTGGGAGGAGGAAGCATCATGTGCAAAGGTCCTGGTCTGAATGGGAACTTGGTGATGACTGGAGAGAATGTTAAGAAGCCAGACTGAGAGTGCAGAGGAGGCAAGTGGAGTGGAGAGAGGGCAAGGGTGCGCAGCAGCCGGGCCTTACAGGCTGCAATAAGGATTCCATCTTTGTACTAAGAAAAATAAAAAAGTAAGGCTTTGAAGCAAAGGAGTAGTATCTGATTGGCCTTCTCAAAGGATCCCTCTGGCCACTGGGTGTCAAAGGGTTGCAAGATTGGGCAAGGTAAGCACAGGGTGTCAGCCTGGTGTCTGCCCAGAAACAGCCTCTCTCCTCTTGTGCATCACAAGTGAGAGCCAGTGGAGGCAGCCAAGGCAGGCATCCGAAAGGTCAACCTTGGTCCCTCGCTTCTCTTCCCCCGCCTCCTTCCAACGCATTTGCTGGCTGAGAGCCCACTGTGTGTCAGACGTTTCTAGACCCATGGCCCTGAACCAGAAATAGAGTGCCCCCCAGGGAACACTTGGCAATGGCCAGAGACAGTTTTGGTTGTCACAACTGGACTAGGAAGGGAGGGAGGAAGGGCCTGGCTCAGTGGGTAGGAGCGAGGGCTGCTGCTGCCATTCTACAGGGCAGGGAATGGGTCCCACAGTGGAGAATCCTTGGGCCCCCGTGTCTGTGATACTGAGGCTGAGAAACCCTGTTGTAGACCCTTCTGCTTCTCTGAGCTCCCTTTTCTTCATGGAACAGATACCTTTTGGGGACTCTTCATGCTAGGCTCCGTTCTGGACCTTGCTTTTCCATGAACCTCCATTGGTTGATCCTTTGCCTTCACCAGCCCAGGTTTGCTCTGTATTCTCTGTGATGCCAGGCACCATGCTAACCCTCTTCACGTTTTACTTATCCTAATGACAGAAGAGATAGACGTTGTTGTGACTACAGAAGATTAATGCATCCCATTTCTGGAGCATCTGCTGTGTGCCAGGTACTGGGAAGGTTACTGATTTCGACTCCTCATGACAGCTCTGGCTTAAATCAGGTTCTGTAATCCCACTGATCCCAACGCTGAAGCTGATGCTTGGGTAAGAGAAGCGCCTCATTCACGTGCACATGCCTAGGAAGTCGAAAAGAAGGGAGGGATTGGGATGAGATCTCCAGTAGGTGAGCAGGAGCGTGGGCCAGCGTCTCAGGACAGAACCTGCCTGTGAGGGTGCCAATAGAGCATTCTCTGCGCTTTGTTGACTTTGGCACACTTCACTGACATTCTGATCTGGAACATTTCTGTGCTGTGTGGGGAGGGGCTGTCCCAGGCACAGTAGCATGTCTGTCAGCGTCTGTGGCTTCTGCATACTAGCTGTCAGTAGCACGCCCTTGCCCTCCCCCAGTGTGACAGCCAAAAATGTCTCTAGAAATTTCTGATTTCTAGAGGGAGGGGCAAAGTGTCCCCTCCCCTCCAAAAAATTGAGAACTGCTGCCCTAAGATAACTCACCCCAGTTTTATGAGAGAGTGAAGCACGCAGCCCAGAGGGAGAAGTCAGTTGCCCAGATGTCAGCATGTAAAACTAGGCTCTGGCCTCCTGGTCGCAAAGCACTCAGGGCATCGGCCACAAAATGGGGAGATTGGGGCCATGGGATGTGTCCAGACCCATGGACCACTCTTTTCAAGCTGCTATGCCCCTCTGCCCTGTTACAGAGCCTCCAAGCAATCCCTCTCAGCCGGCCCATTGAGGATGCTCAGGAAATGCCAGCCCGTTGGCTAATGGACTACATGACACCACCTGTTCCTTGGGGGTCATCAGGAGGGGAAACTGAGGTGCGGCTTTTGAGCACCCAGTGGCAAGCCTCCCTTCTGATTCCTATTAAGCCCCTTTCTCTTAGAGACTTCCAGGCATCACTCCCTCTTGCAGACCGGAGCAGAGCAAGGCTGAGCACGGTTAACCCTTCACTGCTCACTCAGCAGAGGCCGTGCTGACCCCTACTGGGCTCCCTCTCCAGGAGCAATTGGCCAATTGAATTCCATTTGTAGACTCTGCCTCCTGGGGCGAAGGGAGGCCCCTGGGCATGGAAGCTGTCCAAGCCCCGATCAATTCCTTCTTTTATTCAGGGCAGAGTTACAAATGAGCCAGAGTCATTGGAAAGATTTTCCACCTCACTGTGCAGAGAGGCCCTTATGAAAGATGTATTGATGGCTCCCCTTGTACCAGGATGTTACTGGCCTTGGAGAGGCAGGAAATAAGTATCTGCCGGCTCTCCTTCTGCCACAAAGACCGTCTTTCAGGTCACATTTCCTCTGTGCCCGAGCACATTTGAGTTAAATCACTTCACTGCAAAATATAAATAAAATAAAGATGACTCCGCAATGAAAAAGAGAAACACCCCGATGGTGTAGTTTTGACTTCAAGAAAATAGGGCATTAAAACTACAGGCTCCCACAACTAACGGATTCCCAGGCCCCTGGGCACTGGCTGGCTTATTTCAGGCAGGGTAAGTGAATAATCGCCAAAAAGAGCAAACTCTCAGGTTCAAGGCTCAGCTCTGACTCACTGCAGCCCAGTGACCTTGGCTCAGTCCTGTTGCTTCTTTGGACCTCAGACCCTTCCTCTGCATAATGAGGGGGAGGAGGGCCAGAATGCATGGGTCTAATACTGTTTTAGCTTCACAAATGTCAGAACATTCAAAAGACCTGGAAACTCAAATTTGACATAGAGGTACATTTTAGAGGTTAAGAACCAATGTTCTGCCCTAGCAAAGGACCCTTATCTTCACTAATGGGTTTGGAGATGGTGTGATGGGCTAAATGCTTGTATCTCCCCAAGTTCATATGCTGAAGCCCAAACCTTCAGTGTGGCGGTACTGGAGGTGGGGCTTAGTCAGGGAAATTAGGGTTAATGAGGGTGTGGCCCCTGATGGGATTAGGACCCTCATGAGAAAAGAAAGACCAGAGCCCCTTTTCTCTCTCCACCATTTGAGCACAGGGCAGAAAGGCAGCCAGCCGCAAGCCAGGTACAGTGTTCTCACCAAAATCGGACCTAGCTGGCCCGCTGGTCTGGGACTGCCAGCCTCCAGAGCTGTGAGCGACCCATGTCAGCTCTGTAAGCCCCTAGTCTCAGGTATATTTGCTCTAGTGGCCCTAACTAAGACAGCTGGGAGCTTTCAAAGATGTATACCAAAAGGATTTTTTTTTAAAGTTGCTGTTCCTATCCAGTGTTTCAGAGGCTATCTTCCATAGAAAGGGAAACATACATGTACAGAGAAATTGCCTCTTACCTGACGTTTAGGTTTGAAAGTCAGCTGTGTAAGCTGCAGAAATCCTGTGAGGTCTGAATGTTGGTTCTCTCTTGTATATTCTCTAGTGCTCTCCTTTTTCCCCTCCCTTATGCTGTATTGGAATACACAAATGATGTATGTCCACCTGTCTCAGTCGGCACTGGCTGCTGGGCAGATTACTGTAGACCGGGTGGCCTATGGACACAGACAGTGATTGCTCCGAGTTCTAGTCTGGCGCCAGCATGGTCCTCCTTCCTCCCCGTTGCTGATGGCCAACCTGTTGTGGCATCCTCATGTGCCAGAAAGAGAGGGCGCAGACACTGGCTGATTGCACTCATGACAGATCCACCCTCGTGACCCGGTCAGCCTCCCCAAACCCTGCCTCCTAACATCATCACATTGGGGGTTTGGGTTTTAACATGAATTCTGGGGAGGCACAAATATTTGGTCCCTAACACCCCTGCATCTAATCGCATAATAGAAGAATGCACTTGGTAAGTTACCCTGAAAATGATCCTGCTTGCAAAGGGAGAGTACAGAGCTTCCAGCTGTCCCTTAGTTACTCCCAGACTCTCCGGGTTGACTTTATAGTGGTTGCTCTGTGTCTAGTGTGGTCGCCTCAGAGCATGGGAGGAGTGGGACATAACGGCAGTTCTCAGCCTGAGAGGAGAGAGCCCCCCGTCCCCCACGGCTAGCCTCAGCCTGAGGTCAGAAGAGTGATGGGGAAGCCACAGCCCAGTTAGAAGAAATGAGGGAGCACCCCCACCAGGCTCCCTGTGGCTGCCTCCCTGCCCCGGGGGAAGGGGGTCAGCACACCGGATTGACTGTTTCTCACAGGTGTGGGCTCGAGACCTGGCACTTGGCATCTGGAAATAAAAGTTCTCTTGGAAGCCAGAGTGTGGGGCCTGTGGGGTCTTAGAGTTATGAATGCATGATAAGCGTGGGAGTTCCTGTGTTGAGCACTGTTAAGAAAGAAGGTATTCTGTACTGTGAGTGAATGTTCTAGGCAACTAAAGCTGACCCTAGAAGTGCCTCCCCCTACAACTGAGTTAACTTGTCTTCATGAAGACGTCTTATATCATCCGTGCCTTGTGAAACAGGATCTGAAGGACAAAAGGCTCTCAATAGCATCATCCCGGTGTCTGTGATTGCTGTGTTGTGGGTGATTTTGTGATACCCGAAGGAGATGGGAAGGTGGACCCTCCTATCTCCTATCCTGTACTGTTCCTCTCCTGTCTCTCACTCCTACACACACACATTCTAATCTGCTGTCTGCTGGAGTCCAGAAGGGCATGGCTTTGGAAATCAGAGCGGGTAGTTCGATCAGTAACTGTAGGTTCACACTCGGGTTGCATGCATGAACTTGAATCCAAGTCTGGGAATGACTCGCCTCCTGTCCCAGATAATCAAGCCTCAGGGCATCCTGCCATGGGAACTGGAATGAGCTTCTGAGTCAGCACCTCCCTAGCCTGCCCCCTCCTCATACAAGTAGGATCCCAGGGTCACAACAGGTTGTTAGTAGCCCCAGTAGGCACTCAGAAGCAATGGTGAGTATAGCTGGTAACATACATATGGGCTTATAGTCGTGTCTTCTTTGTCACCCAGGGACTGGCGTCCTTTTTTTCTTTCTTCTTTTTTTTTTTTTTTTAATATGGCTTTGTTCTTGAGGAGTTTGCAGGAACCCCGGCAGAGAAATGTCACAGGCATGACCTCATTATCCCATTCTCTTGTCTATGCAAAGTTTTGGGATATATCCACAAATAGATTTATTTTTCTTGAATGCTGTGCAAACATTCTGCAAAAACAGATACCTTCTCATTCAGCCTTACTTGCCAAGTGCAAAAGCTGGAACCAGGACCGCCTAAACTGGTCCTACAGCTTTGATCATTACAACCCATTCAGTTCCCACACTTTTTCGGAGAAAAAAAAAAAATCTTGTGGATTTACTAGGTTGTTGACAGGTGACGCTTTTGTACATAGGGTTACAGCAGCTTTATGGCCAAGAAAACATGCCAGCTTTTTCAGAGTAGCTGAGCCTGAGGTGTAAGCTGAAATAAAAAGTTACAGTCCCCACTCTCCCCTTCCCCTTCCGAATCCTTGCGCCATGATTTCACGCCCCGCCTGTACTGTGCAAATACGATGTTTCTGTAATCTAGAATCCCAGCTCTGGTGCTGGGAGGGGAAAAAAGACTCGCTGCCAAAGATAGGCATCTTTGCCCCTGACCTTGCACTTCTCCTTCCCCCTAACTAGAGCCCCGTGCCTCCAGATTCTAGCACCTTACTCCCTCGCCTGTCTCAAGTCCTTGCTCAGAGCTCATCCTTTTGGGAGGCCTTCCTGACTACCACTGTTCTTTGTCTGTCTGTGCTGATCTGTTTGTCCTCATAGCTGTTACTACCCACTGACAGTCTATATATAGTGACTGTGTGCTCCCTTGTTCCAGTGTAGACTCCAAGTAAGCATGCCTCCGTCTTATAACTCTACACACACACACACGTGCACGCACGCGCACGCGCTGTATTGCTCACCTATTTTTGTAGATCCTGAGTGCCTGTCCCATAGTTGGCTGAGAACAGATAGGAATCCACAAATCAGGTGTTCACAGGGACTGGAAGATAAGTCAGTTTCAGAAATGTGGGAAGAGTGAACAACTACATTCATCTGAGTGTCAAGAGAACGAAGTAAAATGGCCCATGACATGCTGGGATTACTTCAATCAACTAATTTTACCTCCTCCTGAAATCAGAATGGGGAGGCTGGAAGCGGTTTGAAGATCCGCTGGGGTGATTCCTCTTCCTACTCATGATACCAGTTATCAGGAGTGCAAAGAAGTACTGAAGTGTCTGTGTTTAGGCTTCTTTCTAGGAACCTCCCGTGTGTTCTGTCATCGGACCCTTACAGTGGTGTGCTTAGCGTGTCCGTGTAATGGATGAAAAACTGGGGTCTCCGGAGGGTGTCAGAAGTCTTCCTGTCGATGTGAACATTACAGTACACTAACAACATGGAGTTGACAGGCTTCCTCTAAAGGGTCTGATTGTAATCTTGGAGGCATTGTGGACCCTGCGGCCTCTGTCACAACCACTGAGGTCTGCTCTGTTTAGTTCTGCCCCTGTGCATGGAGCCCCGTGCTCTGCACACGGTAGGTCCTGAATGAATGAACGAAGGAACCAGGGACTCCGTTGCTATGCCGGCTGAGATCACAACTGAAGCCTCTGCCCTCCCTTTTTCCTCTCCTTATGTGTACCTCCATTGCCTTATGAGACCTCTCCCTCCTTCCTCTCTCTGCCTCATCCATACCAGGCCAGCCGGCCAGCCCTTGCCTTCCCAGCTTCCCTCAAAAGCCCCTGGGGGAGTGGGTGATCTCACTCAGTGAGTTCTGCCAGTGGTGGCTTTTTCTGGAACCTCTTGGAGTTCCGTGTGTTTTTATTGGTGCATCTCTTGCCTCCGCTCCCTACTCTAGGAAGGTTGTGTGGCAGCCCACAGAACAAGATGGCATAAATTAAAATGAGGCCACAGGAGGGAAACACGATGGTGGGGCCTTAACTTTGAGTCAGGACTGGTAATAAAATACAGACCACAAAGACCTCGCTCAGGCGGGGGTGCGGGGGTGGGGGGGTGTGGAAACTGGACCCTGGGCTCAGCAGAAGCTCTCAGGTGAAGAGCCTGGCTAGGTTTCAGACCTTTGGCCTAGTTCCATCACTTCTGTGGACCTCAGGCTCCTCATCTGAGACATGGGGATTGTTCGTGTGCACCACCTGGTCGGGCGGCAGGACCCGGACAAAGAGACAGGGCTGTGCATTTAAGCCTGACAGCAGTATCCCAGGTAGATGTCATCCCCGTTTGCCTCCTGCAGCTTGACCAGCGTGTTCGTCAGCCTTCTTTTTCATTACCACCCTCCTAAGAGGAAAAATTTAAACTCTCCCTCATGAGAGAAGTTAAATATTAAGGGATACAGTGCATCAGGTGGGGTAGAGCTCGGGAAGACACCAGACCATTGTAGTATCTAAGATTCTTTTCACCACCTCTTCCTCTGAACTAATTTTTGCTCCCCTTGGGGGGACATGTCAGCCCATTGAGAACGCGTGCTTAGGCATATTAGTTTTGCTTAAGTGTCCACTGGATGGATGAAGAAACTGAGGTCCATAGAGGCAAAGTGACTTGCCCAAAGTGAGGCTAGTGAAGAGTTGCAATCCAGTCTTAGAGGGTCTGGCTCTGGCCTGTGCTTTGAGCTGCTCCTCCGGCTTGCTGTTTTCACTTATCCCCATACCCTGTTGATTGTTCTGCCCGGTGCATATAGAATTGTCTTATTCTTTTTAATTGCTGCATTGTTTTCCATTTGTGTGGATGAGAGGTGCTTAACCAGGCCGCAGAGGAAGAAGGCTGGGGTGGATTCCGGTCTTCTGCATTTAAAAACCCTGCAGTAACCATCCTCCCCACCCACGGGGTAGGTGTACTTAAGTGCAAGCAACCTTGAAGGTTAAATTCCTAGAAATGGAATCACTGTGCACTCGCTAAAAGGTAACATTTTGTTGGGAGTGTGGAAACACCTCCACAGAGCTGAAACTTCCCCAGATGTCCAAGGTCAATTGCACCACTTTCTTAGCAGCTAAGCTGCTGTTTGATCCCCAGATTCCACCTGACCTGGTGATTGACAGAGATGTGGGCTCCCCACCCTGCTGCCTTTTATGTACTTGGTTGCCCAGTTCTTCTGTCATCTCATATTTCTCTGTGTGGCTTTGCATAGTTTTTTAAAATATTTTATTTATTCATTTGACAGAGAGAGAGATCACAAGTAGGCAGAGAGGCAGGCAGAGACAGAGAGACGGGGAAGCAGGCTCCCTGCTGAGCAGAGAGCCCGATGCGGGGCTCGATCCCAGGACCCTGGGATCATGACCCCAGCCAAAGGCAGAGGCCTTAAACCACTGAGCCACCCAGGTGCCCCTGCATAGTTTATTTTTGAACCTCAGTTCTCATCTCATTAGAAGAAAGCCTGGGCAGCATACTGCCCGGCTGTGCACTTGAACATGGGGCTGGGTGAAAGCAGAGGTGTGGCTTCTCCCGGGGCTTGGCACCCACCAGCTTGGGAGGGTGGGGAGGACAATCCTTCCCACGGGGCTAGTCTTTTCAAACCTGCCTGGAAGAGCAGAATCTCATTCTGCAAACTTGCTGTGGCCTTAATTTAGGAAGGGTACGCTGTCCTTCAGCAGTCAAGGAAATCCAGATGAGCGGTCCTGGTTTGGTGTCTGCCGGGGGTGGGGGGGGGGGGGGCAAATTAAAATCACTTGTCTTGGCAAAATCAGGTATAGTCCCTATAGCTGTGTTCAGGCTAAATCAGCTCGCACGTATCGTGACCTGTGCTAGAAAACCATGAAGTGCAAAGGGGGCTGGACACTCATGGAGGATGCTGTGGGGTCCCTTTGGGGCAGCATTGCCTGTGATTAAAGCACTATTCAGATCCTCTGAGTCATTAGACCCAGTGGTATCTGGTGATGATTTGTTTCCTAAGTTCCATGAGGAAGAGCTGGTTAACCGGATGGAGAGGGCTCAAAGGTGGTCTATGCAAACAGATTCCACCAGCCTACTTTGTCTGGTCATGAAGTCTGGCTCTGGCTTACCACTGCCCCTACTCCCGTCCTGCAAGCTGTTTCTTCTAACTCAAGTTTGCTTAGTAAACATGGCAGCCTCGGTGATAACTGCATGGGGCTGGATTCCATCATGGTGGAATGGGGTTACCCTCACTCTCTGCTTGGAGAGTGGAAGGTGCACAGAAACGGTTCTGATGCATTCAGCCATCCGTTTAACTATTTACCCAATTTCTGGCACATGCGGCTTATGGGTACGTAAGGGATGTAACAATGTAGCTTACATTCTAGTTGGAGGATACAGACAATAAGTAAATACATAGTATGCTAGGTACAAGCAAAATGGAAAGGAGGAGGATAGGGAATGCTTGTTGTGGGGTGGTGGGTGGTTCTTGAAGTGTCTTCCAAGCAGTTGCCTGAGGCATGAACCATGAAGGTATTTAGGGGGTGATTTTTTTTTCAGGCATAGGGAATAGTAAGTGCAAAGGTCCTGAGGTAGGCCATAGCGTTTCCCTTGGGAAGCACTTAAGATCAGCGTAGAGCAACACATGAGGTCCGAACTGAGGGATATCCCTTTGAGCCCATTCCCTGTCAGAAAAAGATGAAGGCTAGAGATGGAGGGAACTTAGTCCCAGGGTCCCATGGCTGCTGGTAGAGCAGTTGTTTTGGATTCCTGGCTCCCATCGTCCTATTTAACAAAGGCTTAGAGGGGCCTCACAGTGACTGGGAACGTGTCCCTCAACCTGGTTCAAGTACCACTTCCCCTAGCCATATGCTAAATGGCTTAAATTAACCTCCCTGAACCTTCCCCTCACCTGTGAAATGGGGAAAATGAGAGCACTTGCCTTCAGGCTCTCAGTGAAGATGAAAGGAGGTGCACGTGGGCTTGGTGTGTGGTGTGTCATAGCTGTGCAGCAAATGTTGGTTCCAGGTCCCGGGCTTTTTGGAGCTGAACATGAATCCCCTGCTGATTTATCAGCCACAAATGTGACACCTCTCCTTCTCCATGTGGCTGTCACCTGACCCGCATTTTGCATTGGTTTGGACTTCTCTCTGGGGGCTCTGTTTTTCCAGTGGAGACCTTTGGCAAGTGGGGCATCCAGGGACGTGCTTGGGTGTCCTTGTCTGTAAAATGGAGCGGTGCTAGCCATCAGGGCTGGCTTTCCTGCGTGTTAGGACCCAGCGCAGCAGTCAGTACGCATGAGAAGCTGAAGGCGCTCCATGTGTGATGGCGTACTGAAGAGAACATGGAGAAAGGAGGGTCCCACTCCCCGGCCCAAGCACGGGGTTTAGTGCCTCTAAATCACAGCATTCTCACATTAAAATGGCATACCCAGTGCCACCTTGGGTTCCAAGAATCCAGTAAACAAGTCTAACTATTTAGCTCAGTGTACAGTGCACAAGAATCCGTATCTATGACTTCTGTCTTCATGCCTTCCCTCCCCTGCCAGAGTGATCTCCCAGGGTACTTCCTGATTATTTGCATTTGATTCCATTTTATTGGGGAAGAAATTGGCACTCAAAGGGCTGAGACCATTTAACATGGCCAGAAAGGGAAGGAGCCAGGGTTTGAACCTGCTGGTTTGCCTCCAGCCGGGAGAACCTTCCTTTCTCCTTCCCAATCTCGAATTTCACTCTGGATTCTTACTGCTTTGATGGGATTGATCCATGAGCTGGCAGAGGAAGGCCAGATCCTCAGTGACTTGTCCTTGTGTGTCTTTGATGAGAGCCAAAGGGTCCAGCCTGGCCCTGGAGAAATCCACCTGGATTCGGCCCCAGCTGACCTCGTCCCTGGTGATCCCTGCTGGCACTCAAGTCAGATCCACCTCTCAGTTTATTTTTGGAGCTTCGTAGACATCTTGCATGGCTAAATCCTTGTCCCATGGGGCGCTGGCTAATTAGCCTTTGATTATTCACAAACTCAGAGGCAGGAATGGAGAATGAAGTCCTCCTTGATTTAATCACCTACATGAAATACAGGCGAGGCCGTAGGTTTCTAGGAGTAGCTTGGCCAAGACCTGGTGATTAGAAGCAAAGACATTCAAGCAGCCACCAGCCCAGCCACCACCCTGTCCCCTGTCTTCAGTTGGGGAGAAGTGAATGTTGAACTGCTCTCCACTGGGGCCCCAGAGGTTACAGCCCAGTTCCCGATAAACGTGGTTTTTACTATTGATTGGGGGGGAGGGTTCCCCTCAGGCAGGTTCTGGCCACCTCCTACCATAGCCAGCTTTCCAGGAAGTTCCTTCTGTTGTCACCAGGCCAGAAGACAGTTGGCGTCCTTTTAGATTGCACATAAAGTAGGACATTTCAAAACCAGAAGTTCCACTGCGTGCCTTTGGCAGGAAGAAAGGCCTCTTTTCTCCTGTTCTCTATTCTTTTCTCTCTTTTTCCTGACTCTATTAATAGGAGAAAGGGCTCTGAAGAAGATGAAACACTCCTGACTTACCATTTGTGTTCTGATTCATTCATTCAGCAAATAATCTCAGCTCACTTGGGGCAAAAGCCAAAAAGTCCATACAGTGGCCTAGACTTGTACTTGGTGACATCGTGGGCCGGGTGATTCTTTGTGGGGCCGTCGAGTGCATCAGAGGATGTTCAGCAGTGTGCCTGGCCTCTCCCCATAAATGCCGGCACCCACCCCCCAGCCCCGCCATGGTGACAACCAAAAATGTCTCCAGACATGCAAGATTCCCATGAGAGAGAGAACTATTCCCATTGAAAACCACAGTTCTAGAAGGCTTTATATGATCTAGCCCCCATTCCTTCTCTGACCCAACCTCCTGTTTTTCATCCTTTGACTTCTTCTATTCCTGCCTCTCTGCTCATCCCCACTGGCAAGGTGGGCTGCTCTGGGCACGATGTCACCTCAGGGCCTTTGCACTGCGGGTCCTGCTCCCTGAAATGTTCTTCGCCCAGATATCCACACTGCCTGCTCACTCCTCCTTTTCAGGTGTCTGCTCACAATCCCACCCTCTCAATTCACAGCTGACCTTGACTGTCCTTCTAAAGAATGCACCTGTCCCTCCCAGCGTCCTAAACCCCCTTTCTCCTGCTCTCTTCTACCCTATTTGCACATTCTTTGTGCATATTATTTATTGTTTGTCTTCCTGTATCAGGACAAGAGTTTTCTCTGCATTATTCACAAATGCCCCCCCAAACCCGTGGATAACACTTCTGTGGGGACATATTTACCCAGTGCCTGCTGTATGCATGGGTTAGGCATTGTCTGGTTACTGGAATATAATGGTGAACATGCCAGATGAGGTTTCTGCCCTGGAGGAACTCAGAACTGTCGTAATTCAGACCCGACCTGGCTAGACTGGAGGATAAGCTTTGTCCCTGGTGCCAAGGGGAAGGGAGCTTGTAAAGGAGACAGGGCACTGCCCCAGGGCGGCAGGACGCAGGGCTGGATTTGGGGAGAAGCGCATTTCTTTCCGTCAGGTTAGCCCTGCCCTCTGTCCCCATGTGGCCATGCTCTGTACCCCGCAGGCCCCTCTTGGCCCCTGGAAGCCTCAGCCGCCCAGCCTCCCGCTGGCCCCATTGGTATTCAGGCTGCCCCTTGCTCTGAATAAACATTTCCCTGCCATCCTCCTTCCAGCAACAGCTTGTGCCTGTGGCGTGAGAGTGTGAGAACAACGATAAAAATAGTGTTTAGTTACCCACACTCTGCTTATTTTGTACTTTCAAGCAGTAAAACGTCTTTGGACGCATCAGGCCGGCCAGCAAGCCCCTCATTTGTCCCTTGCATGGAGCAGCCTTGAGACAGGCCCCGAGAGGCCCCGTCCTCAGACAGGCATCTTCAGCTGCCAGTGATACCCTCTAAGTGGGGCCCAGAACCGGGCTTTCCAGAAAGCTTTCCTTCCTCCCCAGTGTCTCCCCCCACCCCCCACATCTTTGTTGTAACGCCTAAAGCCTAGGGCAGAAGCAGGTTTCTCAGGCCAAGCTGAGCAGAAGGGCGAGCCCCTGCAGGGAGAGCCTGCAGTGATTCTGGGTGGTGGTTCTGCCTTTGGCCATGAGGCCGCGGCTGCTTTGGGGATTCCTAATCATTGTGGCTTGAACGCTTCATCTTCATCAATCTCCTCCACTAGGTAGGAGCTCCCTTGGCCCCATGTTGTGGATGAGGATAATGAGGTGCAGAGAGTTAGAGGAAGTAGCTCCAAATCCCGCAGCAGTGGGATCGAAACCCGTTGCTCTCCAAGGCTGGGCTGGGAGCATGGCCCCTGCCGCCCTCTCCCCTCGTGGCCACCTGGATGTGCTTTCCCTCGTCCCCAGGGCTGCGAGCCTGCAGCCCTTCTGGGATGGCCTTTCTGCACAGCAAACAGTGGTCATGTACGTTGACTTTTAAGAGGGAGATCCCCCCACACACACTTACAATCTTTAAGTAAGAGCCCTCAGGCCTCTGGTTTGGGAGTAAATACATAGCTTTTTGCCTCTGAAGTGTCACATTATTTAATTGGTAAAACCATGCTAAGGGAACTACAGCGTCTTCGCTAAGTGGTGGCTGCTTTAGGGAAATGCTTGCAGGTCGGTGAAAGGAAAGACTCAGTACCACTTGTTGGGCATTAAATAGGGTTCTGGTATCATCCAACAGTTATTAAATGCAGGGATGGCAGGGTACCCTGTGCTGCTGATTGCCCACCCCTCTGCCCTCCTGCCTTCTTAGTATCTCTGCACATCAGCTCGTGTAGTAGGTAGGCAGTCCAATGGCCCAACACACAGCTCTGGGAGAAGGCTGCTGCAAAGCCTACGGCTCTTGAAGAGGGCAGGGGTGAGGGGCTGAGGGACGTTTCTACTCTCTTTGCTGCAGATCAGAATTTTGGTCCCACAAAGCTCCCATGTCTTTGGGAACCCGACTCCATGTAGAGCTCCATTGCACAGTGCCCACGGAGCCCACAGTGTGGCAAGTGTCAGAGTCTGGTTCCTGCCCCGCCCCTCAGTCACGTGGCCTACGCTGCTTGGGGCTAAGATCAACTGCCAGAGCTTCCCAGCCTTACCCAGTGGGACTAGGTAGGGCAGAGAGAGAAGAGGGGAAGCATCTCCTTATTCCCACCTGCCTCACTTTGTACAGGAAAGGGTTTCAGAAAAATGGTGGCCCCATGGAGATGACATCAACCCAAAGGTGCGTTTTGTCATTTGCATGGGAGTCTGAGTTTTCTCTGCTTGCTTCCCCATTGCTATTCTGGAGGCACAGTCTCTTACCAAAGTGGTTTTAAACTTCTTCATCGACAGTCTGTTCAGGTGATGCTCAGAAAGTAAACACTTGATAGGATCAGGGTGGCAGACCAGCCAGCTCCTCTGATTCCAGAAGCCTTTCTGCAGAACCTTGTTGCCGGTCATTTCAGATCCACTCAATAGATACAGAGACAGAACAAATACCTGGGACATGGACCACAGCTTATGGTACCAAAAAAGGAGGAATGACCAAGAATCTTTTTGGCAAAGTGAGGAATCCCATGTGTGACACAAGAGTCAAGTAACTCGTTGTGTTTCCCTCTTTGTATTGCCTGCCAGGAAGCTCAGAGATTGGTTCTACTTCTCACAAGTGCCCAGGATGTATGATAATTTTCTGGATGTTCACCATGCTCCTGGTAGCAAATTAAATTTCACATAAGATCTTTTGTCTTGATGCCCTTTCTTACTGTCCTCTGTCTCCTGTGTTTTGTCTCTTTAGTTTTCAGTCATTGGACTGTGGGTTTTGCTTAAGGTTTTTTGTAACGTGGAAGACAGAGGTACATAACTATGGAGCTACAAAACACAATTTCCAGCTATATCTGTGTCTGTACATGTCTTTTACTCAAGCATCTTTCACCACTGCACCCCTTTCAGTGTACCCCAGAAATATGAGGCATACTTTCACTTTTAAAGCTTTAGGAAAACACAGCCTGATGGGCTCACAGGATTCCTGCCCTTGGAGTGTGTTAAGACTGTGCAAAATCCAGTTGGGCACGTTCCAGCCCAGCCAAACCCACACCCCTTTGTTGGCCATGGCTTGGAAGGCCAGTACCCGTGGTCCTTTCTTGGCCGTTCCACTAATAGGCTGGTGGGCGGGCTGTCTCCTTTCCCTCGGCCTCAGTTTCCACATCTGTGTAATGGGAAATGATAATCCCTTGCCTGCCAACCTCAGAGGCCCTGTGTCTTCTCTGATGCTGATCATCAAATTCAAGTCCTATTTTAAAAACAAGTCATTTTTCAGATGACCTGAGGGTGATGGGGGCTTGGTGGTGGAGCTAAGGGTGTTGACCAATACCAGGACCTTGTTGGCACCTATCCCTGGTCACGCCACAAATAGGATCATTCACTACATCAGTGATTTTTGTCTTGATTAAGAGAAGCCTCTGAAGTCAGATGAGCTGGCTGTGAATTTCGGCTCCGCCATTCACTGGTTGTGGACCTTTGACCTTGGTCTTAGTTTCTTTGTATAATGGAGATAATTATGTTAAACCCGATTAATATCGCCTCTGGCATGGAGCAGGTGCAGGTCATCCAGGGGCATTGACAAGTGCATGCTTTGTGGCAAGCTTTGGGGGCTCTTCATTTGGTGGATGGGACTTTTGGGGCACCCCAAGTACAGTAGGCATTTCTGGACATGAATCACTGGTACCTCCGTGCAGTCGAGGCACCCTAATCTGTGAGGCATCTCTTTCCACTTTGTTCTTGGCCTTCGTGGTCATGGCGATCTCCAGAAACTCTGCACTCAGTGCCAGATGCTGGGACTGGGGCCTGGCCCTTCTTGGAATTGGAACTGAACCATAATGAGAAACAAGATGGGCCTTCCTCAGCCTTCCTAGTATTAGAACTTTAAAACTTAAAATCAGTCCAGATAGACATTTTTATTTTCACTTAGAAAGTTGTTAACTGTTATGGAAAGTTTGACACTAGCCCTGACTTACCTTGGATGAAATTTTCAAGACGTGGCTCTCAGCCCCTAAATTGGATGAGTTGCTTTTGCTAAACTCCCAAGTCTTTTTTTTTTTCTTTTTTTCCTTCAGTTGGGGGAAAAAATAATGGAGCTCACAGTCCACTTTAATTGCCAACAAGGTTCTATATCCTAAGTAGGGCAACAGAGAAGTGGAGAGGGCCAGAAAGAGGTGGAGAAACCAACATCTATTGTAACACTATTTTGGGGATGAGGTAGATGAGTTTCCTTAACACTGAAAACCTTTGGGATTTCATTTTCCCCAAGCCCAATTTTTATTCTCTGCAAGAAGTCATCATCATGTGCCTTTCCTGCTTCTTAGAGAGAGGTTGCCCCAGAGACGAGGTGTAGTGGGGTGATGAAACAGCTCTCCGAGTTACTTCTGCATCACTCTGAATCTTTGGGCGGGGGGTGTTATATAGCGAGTCAAATATCTGTAGCTACAGAACTGAAACTTTTTAAAAAATGTTCTGAACAGGAGTAATTTGCATTCCCAACTGTCACAGTGATGATGTTGGGTCTTGGATTTAGAATACAATCATAACTTTTTAAAGTTCCCATACCTAAGGAACCCAGAGAGCGATCAACCTAACATTGGGAAAACATATCAGTCAAACTGATTTTTGGAAATGACAGAGATTTGCAAAATTAGGGAGTCGAGTCACACACACGCTGGGGAAACAAAGACACTGGGTTTAGAGTTAATTGTCACATGTCGTGGAATAGAGTATGAAAATGGCAGAAGATAATTGAGGGGTTTCACATCAAAATCCTAGAGAAAGGGAAGAGTGAGACAACAGGGAAAGGAAGAAGGGCTGGCACAAAGGGTGAGGGTGTAGGGAAGTGGTCTTGAGCGGGAGATGGCAGTTTGTAGCACACAGGCGAAACGTGGCCCTCTACTTGTTTTTGTAAATAAAGTTTTATTGGAACACAGCCACCCCCACTTGTTTACATGCAGTTCATGACTGCTTTCACTCTGCCCTGGCAGAATTGAATAGTTATGACAAAGACTACGTGACCTATAAAGCCTAAAATATTTATTAGCTGGCCCTTTGTAGAAATAGGTTTTTTGTTGTCGTCGTTATTCCCTGCTGTGGATTATCATGTACCATCCCTAATAGTGGTGCAGAATCTCTATCTCACCACTTGTCAACTAAGTGACCTTAGATAGTAACTTCATGTCTCTGAAGCTGTTTGTAAAATCCTCATTGTGTCACTAGGGCAATTACACAAAGTACCCCCAAACTTAGCCATATAAAGCAGTAAGCGGTTTTATTATTGCTTGCAGGCCTTTGGGTTGGTTAGAGGTTCTGTGGTCTCAGCGGTGGCTCCTCTGATCTTGGCTGGCTCTCCTAGGTGGGACTCCATTTGCTATAGCCTGCCGTAGGATCGTCTCACCTGGGATGTGTGGACTCCCCTCGAGTGTTCTCTCATCCCCCAGTAGATGAGCCTGGGCTTGTCCACGTGGTGGTAACAAGGTTCTAAGAAAAAGAGAATGCACACGGGCAAGGCTTTTTTTTTTTTTTTTAAGATTTTATTTATTTATTAGTCAGAGAGAGAGAGAGCGCGCGAGCACAGGCAGACCGAGAGGCAGGCAGAGGCAGAGGGAGAAGCAGGCTCCCTGCTGAGCAAGGAGCCCGATGTGGGACTCAATCCCAGGATGCTGGGATCATGACCTGAGCCGAAGGCAGCCGCTTAACCAACTGAGCCACCCAGGCGTCCCATGGGCAAGGCTTCTTAAAGTAAAACTTAAACTGAAGCAGGGTCATTTCCATTATGTCACTCGACCAAAGCAAGTTCACAAGTCAGGCGGTATTCCAGGCATGGGGAAATAGACCCCACCTCTCTGGGAGGAGATGCGAAGTCACACTGCCAAGGTCATGGATACCACAGACCATTGCTTGGTATATCCGGTATATTCAGTCTACTGTACTCATAATAAACCGGGCTCCAATAGGAAAGAATCACCCACAGTACTTGACACGCAGGCGGCACATAAATCCGCACCGATACATGAGCGAGGCTTCTTTTTTCTCCGAGCCTTCTGCTGGCGATTGGTTTATCTTGTGGCCTCCCTGCTCGGGCAGGGCACCGTTCTTATGTCAGGGAAGGATAGGTAACTGTTACAGGTCCCCTGTGGAAAGAAGTGTGCTTAATATAGTACGTGGCACATATTAAGCTCAGTGTTGGTCTTTGTAACTAAGGGGTTGATGAAAGTAAGCTCTTTTTTATTATTTCCACTCGCAGGCAGAAGGACCTGTCTCTGCATTCCAGACAGACTTGGGATTTGTTTGTTTGTTTGTTTGTTTTTTTCTTGAGATAGTGTGTGTATCTCTCTCCATCTCTGTCTGTTTCCCCCATTCCCCTCCCTCCCTCCATCCATCTTCCTCTCTGCCTCTTACCCTTCCCTACTTCCTTATTTGACTTCTCTCTTGGGAACATTTAGCACAGATCCCAGAGTCCAGCACAGTGGGCATCTAATACAAAGTGACATCTGCCCGGAGTCTAGGGCCCTCTGACCGTCCCCAGCAGCAAGCTCTTGGCTGCAGAAACCTCGAGCAGAATCCTCAGAATGGCTAAATTGCAGTCTGACAGTGTAGATCAGGAAGGGTCACTGTGCAAAGTGCCTGCCTGACTGGGGTGGGGAGACAGAGCCCCCGCAGTACCCACCACAAGGATTGGACGGTTGTTGCATGGCAGAGAGTTGCCTTCTGTGAGCCCAGACTCTTTTCTGAGCTTGTGATGAAGTGGTCACAGTCTCTGGAGATGGAACGGG
>RCUC01069208.1:0-11628 GCA_003697995.1 Taxidea taxus jeffersonii | reverse complement strand
GTCAGAATCACGGAGATAGGAAGTAGAAAGGGGCTGGCAACTACTGGGTATTTACCCCAACGATATAGATGTAATGAAAAGAAGGGCCATCTGTACCCCAATGTTCATAGCAGCAATGGCCACAGTCGCCAAACTGTGGAAAGAACCAAGATGCCTTTCAACAGGTAAATGGATAAAGAAGATGTGGTCCATATATATAAATAGATATCTATCTATATATTCCACATATATAGATAGATATCTATCTATATATCTATCTGTAGATAGATATATAGATCTATAGATAGATATATGGAGTATTACGCCTCCATCAGAAAGGATGAATACCCAACTTTTTTATCAACATGGACGGGACTGGAAGAAATTATGCTGAGTGAAATAAGTCAAGTAGAGAGAGTCAATTATCATACGGTTTCACTTATTTGTGGAGCACAAGGAATAACACAGAGGACATGGGGAGATGGAGAGGAGAAGGGAATTGGGGGAAATTGGAGGGGGAGACGAACCATGAGAGACTATGGACTCTGAAAAACATTCTGAGGTTTTGAAGGGGCGGGGGGGGGGGGGGGGTTGGGTAAGCCTGGTGGTGGGTATTATGGAGGGCACGTATTACATGGAGCACAGAGTGTGGTACATGAACAATGAATTCTGGTACACTGAAAAGAAATTTTAAAAAATAATAATTTAAAAAAAAAGGGGGGGCTGGCAGCAAGGCCGGGAGGGGGGGATAGCGGGGGGAGAGAGGCTGAGAATGAGGGGCTCTGCGGACCGCTAAGGGTGGCGGCTGCACAAGTGTCCAGGTGCTTGAGGCCACAGAACCACTCTTAAAAGTGGCTATAACGGTAACTTTTGTTATATATAGCTTATAATATAAAAACAAAACACAAAAACCCGAGATGATCTTTTTGTCTGGCTTCCAAGAGGGAAAAGAAAGAGAACATGAAAGCAAGAGACCAGACTGCTCACCGGGTCCAGTCCCAGCACAGAGCCCCAAAAGCCTCACAGCCCAGCGTGCTCCACCTACAACTTGGCCACGCTTCCCCTCTGGACTTGCTCTTCTCTGAGAAAGCCTTCCAATGACCTTTGGGCTCTGATAAAACCAGTACCTTAGCTTTACATCAGTCCCTGAAAGCTCAGAGAGGTGGCAGAATGTGCTCCAGTAATGGGCAGATCCCAGAGAAAGGAACAACAGCAGAGGAGACAGGCAGTGTGGACTTCTAGATTCTTACTCCGTCCTCTCCGGAAAAACCAGAGGCCCAGCCAAACTGCTCAGGCCCCCACTTGTCTGTGAGGCTGCCTTGAGCCCACCTTACCTCAGCTTGCGTTTGGTAAATTTCTTTTCCTTTTTTGGGAAATTTGCCTCTCTTCCACACCCACCAGTTACAGGGTATGTGGGTGTATCGAGAAAGAAATTTCCCAAAAAAGGAAAAGTGATTCCCAGAGGTTAGCCCCATCTCAGAGCTGCCTGGGAGAGAAAGGCTGACAGTGCCTGGAGCCGGACTTAGGCCTGAAGGCTCCAGACCTAGCTCAAGTCTCTGAGCATAAAAGCCTCTCGAGGCTGCCCTCAAGGCAGCCACTGACCCACGCTCTGCAGTCCTCCTCGTCCTCCTCCCGGGCAGTCCTGACAACCACCGTGCCAGTGTGGGTCCCAGCCGAGGGAGCCCAGGACAACCTTCCCCACTCTGCTCTCTGGAGCCTTCTGCAGGAACCAGTGAGAGCTACGACCCACAACACACCTAAGCCCTCTCCAGGAAACATCCCAGGTCTCACCTTCTCCCCACACAGAGAGTAGAAACTCTACAGCAACACACTTGCGAAGCTGGTTAGTTAAACTCAACAAATGTTTACCAGATTTCTGCCACCCAAGCCCCAGGCCAGAATTATCAGGGGGCCCAACAATGAAAAAAAAAGTTACAATCTAGTTGGTGAGATAACATTGAAACCAATGAAAACAAACAGCAATATTGTATAAAAGTCAAACAACAATTTGAAACAGTTTATGACTAAGTGTTAAGGGAACAGTCCAGCCATAAAGTGCCCTACTATATCACAGGCAGGGAGCAGGAGTGGGAGGATCAGCAGTGCATAAAGGCTGCGGAAAGCCCCTGCTCTTGCAGACCAGCACCGAGATGGGGCCATTATACAGCACGCTGCTCTGAGTACAGCACAGGAAGGGGGACCTACATGCTCCCGAGGTTAAGAGCCACACACATAATCAATTCGGCTAGCCCCTCAGTCACCTGATATGCAGGGACACCCCACAGAAACCCCTCCACACCGGGAACACACCCACCCATCTTCCCTGTCTGGCACTTACCCCACCAGCCAGCCGGCTAACCCTTCACCTCCCTCACACCCAGGCAATCAGAGAGGGTAGTCCTTCCACACCTTAAGAATTGGGGTGAAAAGAAAGCAAATCAAATTTATATTTTACTTAAAAAAAATCGGGGGCGCCTGGGTGGCTCAGCCGGTTAAGCATCTGTCTTTGGCTCTGGTAGTGATCCCGGGGTCCTGGGATCGAGCCCTGCGTCGGGCTCCTTGCTCAGTGGGAAGCCTGCTTCTCCCTCTCTCACTCCCCCTGCTTGTGTTCCCTCTCTCGCTGTCTCTGTCAAATAAATAAATAAAATCTTAAAGATAATTAAAATAAAAATAAATAAAAAATAAATATGCCACTGACCAGATCAAGAAGGCTTTCACAGCCTCGGCACTGTTGACCTTTGGGGCCAGATCATTCCCTGTCGGTGAGGCCTGTCCTGTGCATCACGGCACTCCCGGCCTCCACCCGGAGGTGTCCAGAGCAACTTCCTTCTCCCCTGCACAGTTGTGAGAGGCAAAGACGACTCCAGACACTGCCACGTGGCCCCAGGAAGTGGTGCCCAGTGGTGCCCAGATGCAGACCATGGCTCCATGTCCAGGTTCTCTCAGAGAATACTGTTGGTGTGGCTACATCCAGGTCACACATGAGCCTGCCTGAAAAGCTCGCCTGCTCCAGGTCTCAAGACTCTGCTCGCTGGGGAGAGGCAGGAATCTAGACACCAGGAAAGCTGACCTCTGGGCTGGAGCTCCAGGATTTTGGACTGTGCTCATCTGGGGAGTGGTGAAGAACAAGGCCCGAAAGAGACCCCTGAGGTGGGAGAGGCCCCTCCAGAGTCCACCTGCAAGGCCCAGGGCAGCAGCTGCCAATGCTGACCCGAGCAGCTGGCAGTGGACTGCCCCTGTCACCGAGCCCCTTCTCAACTGCAGCCCAGATGCTGCCTTGCAACTTGCCCCAGAGGACTCTCCTAACACAACAGGGAAAACTCTTACAGGTCTGAAATGTTGCTTTAAATGTATTTCAGTGCAACTGCCACTGTCTTTTTTCACTGCCAGAAATAATGCCACTCTCTTTTCTGGAGGTGCAGCGTATCTGCACTGCCCACAGTCTGGGTGTTTCAATGCTAGCTCGCACACCAGGTCAGTCTCTTCAGCTCCAAGGTCATCCGTCAGAAAGTGGCCCACGGTCCAAAACTCTCAACTCTGGGCGTCCCCCACAATGCCCTCTCTGTAGTCCAAGTTTTTCCTGGGGCTTCTTTTCCCACATCGCTGGCAAAGTCCCACCTCTGCCCCAGCAGCCCATGAAATAATACCCACCAATGATCAGGTTGCTGGGAGACCTCAATGTACTGCAAGGTGTCAGGACTCACCGCTCAACAGCCCCCATTATGTGGGAGCGGCTCTTGGGACACAGCATGTGCTCTGCGTCTGTGCACGAGCTACCCTCTCTTTGTGCTCATGCAACTGAGCAGAAGGGAACAAAGACTGGACTGGACTCCAGTGAGACCTAAAGAAAGATTTCCTGACCAGAATAATCGGTCTCCAAAGAAAGTCCAGGGAACTCTATTTTTCAGGAAGGTTCACGGTGCAGCCCAGCCTGGATGTAACCCAGTGACCTCTGTGGCTCCTTCTCTACCATTTGTCTCTGCAGGACTTAAGAACAAGTCAGCCAGGCACAGGGAGGACAGAGGGAACGTCAAGGCTTGGAGGAGCCCAACTCCCACCCAGGGCTACTACTCGTATGACCGTCAAGTCGGGAGAATACGGAGGGCGGTGCTGGGTCTGCCTCCAGGCCTGCTTCCTTTTCTTGAAGGAATGGGTGTCCTAGTGAATCATTCCTCCTGCTCTTATTTCTCGTGAATTCCACCCCCTCACTGGTGCTCACCTCCAGTCTACTCTGGACTACCGATGCTTCCATGGCAAACACTCCCTGTGGCCTAGCACACTGTATAAATACACTCACCAGGAAAAATGAGAAGGAAATGACTTTAAGAATGAACCAATGAGGTGATAGCTGAGGTAGAAGTAAGTGTCACATCTATTAATTCCATACCCAAATGTCATACCCATTAATTCATCTGAGAAACGAAGTAGAGGAAGCATCACATCACTAAGATTAGGACCCCTGTGTGAGAACGGACTCACTTGTGGCCTGTTCACACAGCTGTAATGACCACCCTAAAATCCAAGTGTCCCGACAGTCTACAAGGTCCTCGGAGACAAGTTATCTCTGAACACGGCTCCAGAACCCTGTTCTTACGGCTGTAGCAAAACAATGAACTCTGGATGGGATGGGGTCAACCCATTTTACACAGTATATCTAGATTTTCTAGGACAGTCCCAATTAAAAATGCTGCCCACAGAATTGCACACACACACTCACAAAATCAAATGGAAGAGGGAAAAGTGCTTACATTTTCCATCTTCAATCCTTTAAAAAGCTTGGAATTTGGTCATACTTTAGATTACTTAGAAGAAAAACTTTAGAGAAAATACTTTAGAGAAAAACTCAGGAGGCAAAATGGATAGTAAAAGAAAAGCCAAGAACATTCCCCGGGGTGGTTTTCAGCTTCACAGCACACAACCAGCCCAAGAGGCAGGGAGCAAACTGGGTGGATGGCAGGGTGGGAAGGAGCCATATGCCCTGCTTAGTGGCCAGGAGGCCTCTGAAGGTCCAACGGGACAAGTGAGACTCCCTACAGCAATGGAACGGAGAGGCAATCCTGGACTACAGCACGGGGACGTGCATGTGCTTGACATCCACACATGCCCGGGACCAGCCCCCCACCTGCCACTAGAGGCCCAGAGCCTGTTCTGCTTCTCTCTAACTAGGAGTGGTCTGGCAAGTCTGACTCCTGTCAGCCCAGCTTACTCTCACCTGCACCACTAATGATGCCCCAAACCAAAGGTCTGGGTTTTCAGGACCGTCTCTACCAGATGCCGCAGGTTCTTCAGACTGCAGGCTCCCCAAAGCCCAAGCGAGAGCACACAGGACTGTGCTCATAGATGACACACACGCAGACACAAAGAAGGCGCCTCGGGGAGGCTCGAGTCAGAGAGTGGGCACAGCAGGACACTCACCATCTCATCCAGGGCGTAGCGCAAGAGGCCGTGCTCGTAGAGGATGAAGAACCGCCGCTGCCATTTCTGCAATGGAGCACAGAGTGGGTGGTTAGCTGGGCTCTGGCCCGATCTCCGCTGGTTGCAGCCCTGGGGCTCACGAGCCTATGTCAAAGGAATGCGGGCTCCACAGCTTCCATTTCTGGGGCAGATAGCAGGAAAGGAGGGACCCAGGACAAAAGAACAGTAATTTGTGAGATGGCACTGGGCGACGGGAGAGACCCAAACCACCCAGTGTTTTTCTACAGGAGTTACTGAGATGTCACAAGATGTCTGCTTTATTTTAACTGGCAAGCTCCTGGAGAGCAGAGATGGTCACCTTTTTGCATTCTCTATATACCCAGCACAGAGATGATCACATAACAAGTGTCAATATTTATTTGATGAAGTGCATGGTATAATATAGAATAACCGGAGAATGGCAAGCACTGATTTCCTGCTTCTGACAAAATCAAGGAAACTGCTATGAAAGGGCTGTTCTGAGACCCACAGGGAGTGGGAGACATGGAAAAAGAGAGCCAGGCTCCAGTGTTCACTGAGGATAAGCAAGCTAAGAAAAATCAAAACTGAGAAGGAGGGAGACCTGTGGGAATGATTCTGATGTCCAAGGAGTGATCGACCAGCAAAGTGTGCCCCTCTACTCTCCACCCGAAGGACAGGCCACTGGGGGTCAGCGGGGGCCCAAAGGCACTGATAACAGAACAGAAGGGACCACAAGAGTATGTGCTTTCCTTTTTGTGGGGGGAAAACATGTCCAGAACAAGAGACTCTTGGTCCCCAAATCCCAAAGATCATCATGAGTATCAATGACCTATTTTCAACATTTCAAAAAGCCCAACAAAATTCATACTTTCACTGGCAATAAGGCCACAAGAACTATCATATCTCTTTGCTTTGGACCAGAATTATATCACTCATAATTATGGTTTTCCCCACCAGAAGCTGGAAATGGCAATTCTGTATGATCCAAATATAGAACAGGAAAGGACGCTGCTCCTTCGTTACTGCAGGCATTAGAATAGTCACCCCTGCTGTCCTCCTGCCTGTATGGCAAGAACAGGATGCTCATATAGCCTTGCAAAGAGGACCTGTAGACAGCTGGCTCCACGCTGGGTGTCCAGGAGAGGCTACTTGGAATCTTCCTGAGAAACATTTTCAAGGCTCCTTTAAAGACAGTAATATCTTTAAAATCAAAACCCATACCAGAAGTAATCCTAAAGGTCCCAGACATAATACAAGGTCTATGGGGCACCACAGCCCCCACCCTAGATTGCAGCATTCAGGCTAGGGACAGAAGAGATCAAGAGGCAGGGCAGAGGCTCTCAGGGAACAGGGGACAGGAAGGGAGAGGAGCTGGAGCAATTTATAAGATATGGGCAACAGCACCTGGAAAAAGCATGTGAAAAAAAAAAAAAGATGGTATTTTAACTGGAGTCATCCAAAGGGGCTCCCTGGTAGAGGAACAAACCACTGTTAGTGACAATGTTGGTTTAATCATCTCGATGCTCCAGCTCAATCTGGGCTGCTCCCAGCAACTTGTGCACAGCAGGGACCCACCCTGGGCTGGTGCCCAGAGAGATGGGGCAAAAACTGAGTTGGCCCTCCAGCGCATCACCCCTTCACTAGTGCTCATCTGCTAGCCAGGGAGGACTGAAGAGAAGAGAGATGGGATGAGGAAGGGAGGGAATAAAGGAACCGGAAGCCTAATTAGCATAACGCAAATGTTTGCTGACCTGTTCTACTGCCTTTTGCTTTTAACTGTTTCTGCAGTCAAGCTGACCCACGAAAACAGGAGGCACCATCTGAGAGCATCTTCTTTTGAAGAGTGGACCTGGCACAACTAGTATCATCAAGACATTTCCTGTAGGACCAACGAGTTTGCCAAATGGGGGTTCCCTGCTGATCCCGCCATCCCAGGATCCATTGTTCAACTCTCTATCTCCCTCTTCTACTCTGTTGACTTGCCCTTAGATGGGCACCTCTTCAGTCCCTCCCAACTCAAGAATTCATTCTGAGGACCTTACCCGAGACCGATGCACTGGGTTGTCAAAGTCAGTCCCATCTGGAGCCAGGAGCAGCCAGCCACCATAAATAGGTTTTGCCTGGAGGAGAAAAAAAGAGGGCAGGTCATCAGTGGCTTGGACCAGAGACAGAACAGGTTCGATGGTCAAGTTAAAGATTAGTGCTCCCTGGAAACAGAAGTCTCCTCTGATTAGCATACACCAGGCATCTCATTTCCCAGCCACAGGCCAAGTCTCCCAAGAAAGATGTTTGGGCTCTTCCCTCTTTCTCTGCTAGAAAGAGGCTCCTTGGCGGGGGGGTGGGGGGGTGTTCTGCAGCATCTGGTGTGGAGAAAGGGACATAAAATCCACAGGGCTCTGAAAAACCTCAAAGTACAGGAACTCTTACGACACAGATGCATCTCTCAAGCTCCTGATCAAGGCACGAGAATCAGGAAACAACGAACGGCATTTTCAATCACCATGTGAATACCCGCCACTGTGTGCTGGGTACTACATATATCACGCAAACACAGCCAAAAGCCCTCATTCTAATAGTATAAAACAGGGCCTGGGAGAAGAGACACTGCTTTAGTGATCACAGCTAGCATGGGCCAAAGAGTCACCTACTTCCCGGCTATGTAACATTGGGCTGAAAACCGTGTGGGTTTCAACTGTCCCATCCGAAAGGCCGGGGTGATGGAAATCATATCCACACCTCATGAGATTTATGTGATGATTGATGAGGTAATGCAAGTAAAACACAGCACAGGAAATAAAATGGTGCAGCCACCATGTAAAAGTCTGGCATTTCCTCAAAGAGTTAAAGACAGAATTCCATGCCATCCAGAACTCTACTCCTAGGTATATACACCTGAGAAGACTGAAAGCAGGTGCTCAAATAAAAACCTGGACCTGAATGTTCACAGCAGCACTATTCACAACTGCCAAAAGGTAGAAACAATCCCAATGTACATCAACAGATGAGAGGATAAGCAAAATGTGGCACATCCATACAGCAGCATATGATCAGCCATAGAAAGGCACGAAATACTGGCATGATCTACAACACGGACAGACCTGGAAGACATTATGCTGAGTGAGAGCAGTGAGAGAACACAGACACCAAAGACCTTATATTGTATGATTTGGCTTACAATAGGTAAACCCACAGAAACAGAAAGCAGATGAGTGGTTGCCAGGGCATGGAGGGAATGGGAAATGGGAAATGACTGCTAACAGGTATGGGTTTGTGGGATGATGAAAATGTTCTGGAATTAGAAAGTGGAGATAGGGCTGGTCCGAAGGTAGTGAGTCATCTCAGTTGACTGTTCACAGTCAGTTACAGATAGAAAGTGGAGATGGTTAAATGACCTTGTAAATATACTAAAAGCCACTAAATTGTACACTTTAAAAGGCTGAATTTTATAGTACGTAAATTATATCTCAAAATTGTATGAGGAAAAAACATTAATCACAGTGTTTGGCCTCTAAGTGCATAATAAATGTTAGCTATTAATTTTTTTTTTTTTAATGCAGGTCCCCCCACATCCCTCAAGCCCCTGACAGTGGGAACTCAACCTGAGTTGAGACACTAGACAGACACTCTGGCGCCACCTCCCTTTTCAGCCATACCTGGCTGGTGAGAAGCAGCTGGAAAAGGCACAAGCAAGTCAATTTATCCACTACCCTTTGGAGGGCAGAAACACAAATTAAAACCCAAACCCTCTGCCTGCTGTTTATACACATGACTCATCTCTGGGAAAGCTCTAGGGGTCCCCTTAACATGCCTTTTTATCAACACTTTCCAAACTGGAGCCCTGTCTCACCACCTCATTTTATAGCTATGGAATCAGTGACTCAGAGAGGGAAGGTCACCTGCCAGAGGTCACACAGCATTCTGGGGTAAGCCAAAAACACTCCCTTTTCTTGGCTTCTGCAGGGCCCTCTAGGTCCCCAGGGGGAAGCTCTGGCTTTTCCCCATGAAAAAGAACAGAGGAGCAGCAGCTTCAGGCAAGGGGTATAGAGAGGGCTGAGGAAAGGAAGTGAGGGACTGGTTTTGATGAAACATAGGAAGTGGGTGCTGGCAGGGAACTTGGGGTTAGAGGAACACAACACAGGAGGGCCACAGGGGATGTGGAATGAAATTCTGTCTTGGAAAACAGAACAGAGTAAGGTCTGTCTTCTCAGCAAATACCAGCCCAGTGGCGCCCAGCTATTCCCCAAACAGGCAGGCACATTCACTCAGCATCTCTCTCACATCACTCAGTGACATACATACACAAGACGGAAAAGGTCAGGGCCAGAGGGGGATCCTGGGCCAGGTGACTTCCGCACTTCGCCTCTTAGTTAGCGGTTCCCTGGGGTGTGAAATCAGGATGTCAGACGACAAGACCGTGTCTCCTCCATTTTTGTCGAGCTGTGATTGCAGGCTACTCTCCTAGTCTCTGGTCGCACGGCTTTGGGGACACTTGAAATTAGCAGCTACATCTACCTGACCTTTCCTGAGAAGTTGGAGATGTGAGGGACTGCCACAGGTCCCCTCAGAACCTGGCCACAGTCTCATCAGCACCCATCATCAGCACTGTTATTGACTCAACATCTACTCAGGCCTAGTGTGCGCCCCTCCTAGTGTGCACCAGCCCGTGTGCTGCAAACCAGGGGGCTGCCAGCACCCACCTCACTTTGCCAGGTCCTTCTGGGACATACCACCCCAAAAGGGACACTTCCAGGTGGGCAGGTTGTCCTGGAAAGTGGGATGTCTGGGCCAATGGAGGGCACAGGGCAAGAAACAAGTGTTCTAGGAGCACCAGATGGGTCAGTCGGTTAGGTATCTGCCTTTAGCTCAGGTCTTGGTCCCAGAGTCCTAGGACTGAGCCCCGCCTCAGGGTCCCTGTTCAGTAGGGAGGCTGCTTCTCCCTCTCCCTACAGCTCCCCCTGCTTGTGCTCACTCACTCTCTCTCTCTGTCAAATAAATAAATAAAATCTGTAAAATAAATAAATAAATAGACTCAGCCTTCCCTCACAAACCCCAAAAATCAGAGACTGCGCTTCTGGCTGGTTTCTGGGAAAAGGCTACTGGTGGTCTGGGTGTCTTCCTCAATTGAAAGTCCTTTCAGAAATGGTTACTTGAAACTTCTGCTTCCTGGAAGATAGGTAGATGTAATTTTCCCTATGCCTCCTACTAAGTACAATTCAAACCTTGGACACTGTATCTAAGAAAAACCTAAGGAGACTCTGCAAGGTGGACAGAAGATGGCAGAGACGAGGGCTGGGGGTCCTGAGACCTGAAAACAATATGGAGATAGGTACCCTGGCTTCTCTTTTTGTCTCACTGTCCCAGACTAGGTACTGGAAGAATGACCAACCCGGAACTGCCAACAGGTACAAACAAATAAAAGCCCCAATAAAAACTGCTCTTTCTAGCTGAAGAACCAGGGAAGAACAACCTGGTAAGACAGAATATTCTTAGATGATAACTGCTCCGTTTCTGCCACACAAGACGGGAAAGACTCAGCCCTAGACCCACCCATGCCAGCAAAGGCTTCCTTCCTACCCTTGTCAGCTAAGAGGTGCCCCAGCACTCCTACCAGGAAGGTGTCAGGAGGCCAGGCAGGGAGCTGGGATTTTTGCCCCCATCCAGAAGTAACAAGGTCCCCCTTCCTCTCCCTGCTGGGATAGAGTCAGAGGAAGAAACGTGGAAAGCTGAACTCTCACCCTGGCTCTGCTGTAACAAGGAACCACCCCCATCAGGTATCAGTGGAGGCCAAGTGGGCAGCCTGGACTTCTACTTCCACCTGAAAGTAAGAATTGGTGCCCCCTCTCCCACTGGAGTAGTGTCAGAAAAAGCCAACTAGAAGAGAAGGGTCAAACACAATCCACAGTCACCTAAAATAATACAAAAATATCCAACTTTCAATTAAAAAAAAAAATCACCAGCATACTAAGAAACAGAAAGGTCACAAATAGAATAAACAAAGACAATCAACAGATGCCAACACCAAGGTGACAGACATATCAGGATTATCTAAATGAAGATTTTAAGGCATCAATGCTGAAATGTTTCAATAAGAAATTATAAACATGCTTGGAATAAACAGAAACACAGAAAGCCCCAGCAAACAACAACAACAACAACAAAAAAACCAGGAGATTAAAAAAAGACAAAAACAAAACCAAAAACAAATGGAGGGGC
>RCUC01069207.1:0-14681 GCA_003697995.1 Taxidea taxus jeffersonii | reverse complement strand
AGCAAGGAGCCCGATGCGGGACTTGATCCCAGGACGCTGGGATCATGACCTGAGCCGAAGGCAGCCGTTTAACCAACTGAGCCACCCAGGCGTCCCCCCATACTTGTCTTTAAAAGAAATTCGAAACAGACTTTTTTACATGGGAAAGGCCATTATTAGAAGTCAGAAAATTATGAAAGGAAAAAATTTCACTAATAAAAGCAAACATACAGTAAAGGTAGATCAATAATTTATAAAGCCAAAAGAAACTTGTGAAGTTTAAAAGACAAAAGTAGTGACCTATTATATCTAATAATAAAGGGATTTACAAAAGATGTCTTATGTATATGATGTCATATATTACAAGGAAGGAAGTAAAAATGTATTTCTTTTATAATGTGTGTGACTAAAAGTAACCATCAACTTATTATAGACTACTATATGCTTAGGATGTTAAGTATGACCCTCATGATAACCACAAACTAAACACCTATAATAGATGCACAAAAAATAAAAGCAATCTGAGAATGGCATTAAGGAAAGTCATGAATTACATGGACCAGAATAAGAGAAGAAAGTAACAAAGGAGAAGTATGAAAACAATCAGAAAACAATGAAATGGCAATGGGTACATACTATCAAAGATTCCTTTAAATGTAAATGATCTACATGCTTCAGTCAAAAGACCTGGGATGGCTCAATAGATAAAAAACCAACGAGATTTGGGGCACCTGGGTGGCTCAGTCAGTTGAGCATCTTGATTTTGGCTCAGGTCATGATCTCTCAGGGTCCTGAGATAGAGCCTTCCATCAGTCTCCCCACTGAGCAGGAAGTATATACTTAAGATTCTTTCCCTCCCACTCCCTTTACCCTTCCCCCCAGTCACACATAGTCTCTCTCTCATATAAGTAAATCTTAAAAAAAAAAAAAGAAACCAATGAGACTTATCTTGATGCTGCCTACAAGAGACTTGATTCAGACCCGAAGTCACGTGCAGACTGAAAGTAAAGAGAAGGAAAAATACTTTCCATGTAAATAGAAGAAAACGCACAAAACCAGGGTAGCAATAATTTATATTAAACAAAATGGAGTTATAAAGACTATAATGAGACAAAGGCATTACATAGTAATAAAGAGATGAAACAGAATATAACTGTGAATATCTATGGACCCAAAATAGAAGCCCCCAAATACATAGACAAATATTAAAACATAAAGGGAGAAATTGAGAGTAATACAATAATAGTAAAGAATATTAACACATAAGTTGATAAATTATTTAGACAGAAAATCAATAAGGAAACAGTGGCTTTGTATGACACAAAAGGCCAGATGGACTTAATAGGTAGATACAGAACTTTCCATCCCAAAACAGCAGGGTACACATTCTTTTCAAGTGCACATAGAACATTCTCCAAGGTAAGTCAATGTTGGACCCCAGTAACAAGTGTGAATGAATTGAAGAGTATTGGAATCAAAAGAAGAATCTTTTCTGACCACAGTGGTATGAAAATGGAAATGAATTACAAGGAAAGAAATGGAAAAGAACACGAACATGTACAGGCCAGACAACATACTAAATAACCAGTGGGTCAATGAAGAAATCAAAGAGGAAATAAAAAACCTCAAGAAAAATGAAAATAGAAACACAGTGGTTCAAAATCATTGAGATGCAACAAAAGCAGTTTCTAAGAGGAAAGTTTATATCAACAGGTTTACCTCAAGAAAAGAGAAAAATCTCAATCTAACCTTGGACCTAAAAGAATTGGTAAAAGAGCAAAGCCCAAAGTTAGTACAGAAAAGGAAATAGCAGAGATCAGAGTGGAAATAAATGAAATAGAGACTTAAAAAAAAATAGAAAAGATAATGGAACCAGGAGCTGGTTGTTTGGAAAGACGTAATTGATAAACCATTAGACTCCTTAAGAAGAGAGGAATCAAATCAGAAAAAAAAGTAATAACCCACACTACCAAAAATACAAGGCTTGGGGCACCTGGGTGGCTCATTGGGTTAAGCCTGCCTTTGGCTCAGGTCATGATCTCAGGGTCCTGGGATCGAGCCCCGCATCAGGCTCTCTGCTATGCGAGGAGCCTGCTTTCTCTTCTCTCTCTGCCTGTCTCTCTGCCTACTTGTGATCTCTCTCTCTGTGTCTAATAAATAAAAAATTAAAAAATTAAAAAAAATACAAGGCTTGTAAGAGAGAAGTATGGAAAATAAGCCAGTGAATCAGACACTGGAAGAAATGGATAAATTCATATGTAATCGTCTAAAACAGAATCAGGAAGAAATAGAAAAAATGAGTAGACTGATGTTTAGTAACAAAACTGAATCAATAATAATAAAAAACCTCCAAAAAGCAGAAGTTCAGCAGCAGATGGCTTCCCAGTTTCAAAGAAGAATTCATTCAAACATTCAAAGAGTAACACCTACTTTTCTTAAACTATTCAAAAAAAGAAAATAATTGCAAGTTACATATCTGGTAAAGTACTTAAACCAGAATATATGGAGACCTCATATTACTCAATAATTTAAAAAATGAATCTAAATAGGCATTTAACTAGAGAAAATATTCACAGGGATGACATAAAAATGAAAAGATATTTGACATTATGAACCATCAGGGAAATGTAAATAAAAATCACCATTTCAAACCACTGGTTGTGTCTAGAATGAAAAAAATCAGAAAAAAATGTTGAAGATGTGGAGCAGTCATAACTCTTGTACAGTGCTGGTGGGAATGTATAATGGTGCAACCCTTCTAGAAAGCAGTCTGGGAGTTCCTCAAATTTAAACAATTACATCCTGAGGTATGCAACTGAGAGGAATATTAGCATATATATACAGAGACTTGCATATGAATTCTTGTAGCAGTATTATTCATAAAGCTAAAAGATGGCATTAACCCAAGTGCGCATCAACCAATAAATGGATAAACATAATGTGGGGAGTTTGTACAATGAAAAAATACTCAGCCATAACGGGATAAAGAGATACAACTGTTTTCTCTTAAGATAAAGACAGAGGAACCTTTAAAACATTATGCTAAGTGAAATAAGCCATTCACAAAAAAGAAGTAGTGTATAATTCCATTTCTATGAAATATCTGGAAGCGGCAAATCTATAGAGATAGAAGGTAAATGAGTCATTGCTTGGAACTAAGAGGATAGAGTGGGGAATAGGGAGTGGTATCTAAAGAACCCAGCATTTCTTTGAGATCTAATTGCAATGTTCTAAAATTGACTTATATGATGGTCACATATTTGTGAGTCTATTAACACCCATACAAATTGTACACTTTATACGAGTCAATTATATTGTACATGAACTCTATCTCAGTAACATGTTTAGGAAGTTCTTCATGCATGGTTTTCTTAAATTTATTTTCATGTTTCTCTTAATTTTGGTTAAAAGATGATTATTTTAGATAATATAACAACTCTGGATTCTTTTTTTTTTTCTTCTGTTGCTGTTCAGTGACTTGCTTGAATGGAACCTGTATAGTCCCCCCCCCCCAGGGTGCATCTGTTGATGTGTCTGCTCAAAACACTTTTTAGCTTTTTTAAAAATTATACACCCAGCTTCTTAATGTTCATTGCTGTCTCATTATAACTCAGCCAATGATTCAATAGAGGTTGTCCTCAAACACCTCGAGTAAAGCTTCCACCCTCTCTGTATGTGAGTCTCTATGTGGGTTGGAGAACATTCCAATTTCAGACTTTGCTTTCTATTGGGTCCTCGTGAATTTCCTGTGCATGTGTCCATGTATCATGTTCAGTCAGGAATAGGTGGATGGTGAGGGCCCCATCTGGTCTCTTCCATGCATGCACAGAGCCTTGCACATGAGCATAGTTGTCCAGACCTCCAGGGATGTGTGGATGCTTACCAAGATTCTTTCTCTTCCATCTGTCAATTCTCCCCAGGGATTAGCTGGCTAGTCTGTCATTCCATTACTTGCCCCAGCCAGAGCTGCGACCTCAGCTGTGGATGTGACTTTCCCTGTCTGTTACTAAGATTGCTACTGTTTATCACCATGTGTCTGAGTATGTTTTGTTTTGTTTTGTTTTGTTTTTCTGTCCCAAACCTAGTGATGCACTTCTAGCAGTAGAGCTGCTGGTTCTCATGGCTTGCTCTGCCATTCTCAAACTATTGCAGTAACCAGCCTGGGCAGGATTATCAGAGAGGCTTCAAGCAAGGAGCCTATAGACTGGCACAGTTTTTGGCAAAGATTGAGCAGTGCTTTTTCTTGAATAAGTGCTTCTCTGTTTGCACTAAGGCTTTGGTTGGTTTCCAGAGTTTGGAAGTGATTGGTTGTGACAATTTTGTCCAGCTTTATTTGGAGAAAAGATTTCCCAAGGTCCTTTTTTATTCTAGTCACATTTGGTTTGCATAGTCTTGCAGATAATGGCTATACGAAAAGTTATTTACTGTGGCTTTCCACTTCTAGCAGCACAGAGAATATACAGAAGTTTGGAATCTCATCCTTTTCTCCCTTCCCCACCAGGCTCTAGAAAATGTGGGAAACTAATACACAGAAAAGGTATCCTGTACCTGTATGTATTATTGATCTCTTCCACTCCTTTGTAAGGTCCATCATCTTCACCAGGGATCTGTAGTATATCTTGAAGTAAAAACCTGAGGTACGATTTCCATTGGAGACATATCTTTACAGATGTAAGTAACAAATTTCAAAATTGCTTGGCTTATTTTAAGCATCAATTACTTATGAAAACATGCATGAAATATCTGAAACACGCATTGAATCTAAGGACACAGAAAAGAAGTTATGTCATGCAACAATAAAGAGTTTCTGTATCTGGGTAACTCTTCAGTGGCCCTTGGAGCATTCTCTCAGCTGGCTCTTAACTCTGTGTGTCTCTAAGGTTTAGTTTCTTTTCATTGTCCCTTTATCTTCAGAAGTCTGCTTTCCCCTGGGTCCCCCTGTAACTCTACTAGCATTGCTCCTTGAATATAAAAGATGCTCAATTAAATATCTCCTTGTAAACCCCTTGCGAATATAACAAACACAAATTTTGGACCTTTAGTGTTTATCAATAGAGTAAATTTTTGTCACGTTTGCTCATCTCCATTAGCTAGAATATTATTAGTGAATAATTTGGGACTGTTTAACAACACTTAACAAATAGCGTGACTTCAACTCTCAAAGAAGTTCTCTTGTTACCTAAGTGTAGTTAAAGTGACAGTATGGCATAGATATTAAGATGCCCATTTTCAAAAAAAATTGCCCATTTTCCAGAAAAATTGGGCCCATCCAGTTTTTATCAATCTCACATCAAGGCAATGGTGGTTCTTTTTTTTTTTTTAAATGATGACACAAGCTAAACACACACACACATACACACAAAACTTAAAAAGATAATGTTAATCTGAAACAGAGTCATACCTCCTGCTTTTTTGTTCTTTTTTCACAGCCTAATTCACAACTTAAGGATTCACTAATTGAATATGGAAGGCGAGTAACATTTTATATTTTATAGGGGATTATGCAAAATACAAGCCACAGTTTTGAGAAACATCATGACTCATACAGGTTGAGCCTGCAAATTAAAAAATCTATTTTGAGAGGCTATTCCTGCATTGGTACAAAATGATAAAATGTTAACAACACATTCTAGTAGCAGTGCCTTCTGTTACTTCTCTCAGAAAAATTAAGGATGATTGTGATTTTTTGGAGGAGTTTTGTTATAAGGGTACCAATTATCTATGTTATTTTTCAATGCAATAAAGCCACATTTTTCCCCCAGTTTTTAAGAAGAGATTTTAGATGAGACCCATGGAATTAGGTTGGCAAAAAAGATACTTTAAACTAATTTTAAAGGTTTATTTTCTTAGAAATCTTGTTTTGAAGTATAAGAGATTGTTATAAGACTGTAGTGTCTGAAATTTCTGATGTAGGAACTTTGACTAAGGTACTGCACTGCCCTGAGCCTTCCTTTTCATGTAAACTGAGTGTTAGAACCAATGCCTCCTCTCTTGGAAGAGAGGGGCTTCTGGGGTTTTCCAGGTAACCTGAATTTGGGATATTCTCCAAAATTGTATCCTCTAATCACTGAGTTTACATGACTCTTCCATCTGCTATGACCGACTTCAGCTTCAACATCCACTACTCTCTTGGACTCATACTGGCAGTGAACACTAAGTGAAATGATTTCTTACAAAGGAGTTGTAGAAAAGGAAGACAGCTTTCCTTGACTCTGTGAGGATCCCTGGTTACATCTGCAAGGTAAACTGACAAAGACAGGTTAATAGGAGAAAAGCACACATGTCTTTTTAATATTCTTTTTATGAGGTGTAGGAGCTTCCTTAAGGATATGAAGACTCAGAACTGGTTAAACCTGGCCTGAGTGTTTTATACTAAATTTGATGAAGAGTATAGAGTCATGGAGAAATATGATAGGGCCCTAAAGAGTATGAGGTAAGGGTAGTAAACTGGGGAATCTTCACAAGGCCTGTTGGTTCAGATTCTTCTCACTGTCCCTTTATCTTAAGAAAGAAGTCTCCTTTTCTCTGGAAGGAGGGAGGGCACCCTTCACAGAAGGGTTATATAATCTGCCTTAGGAGAGAAGGATGGGGGAAGGTCAGAGTAACTCAGGCTTCTGCCATTTTCTCCAACTCTTTCAACTTAAAATACTCAGTATGGTAGGGTACCATGTTTTGAGGTCCATGTTCTGAACCCCATCAGAGTATTTAATAAACTTCAAAGCCTTACTATTATTTCCTAGTACTGATTATACCTGGTTTCCACAGTCTTGGAGACTATAGGTATAAAAGAACATTTAACTTTGAATCTCAACTCTCAGCAGCACAGAGACCAGATAGAACCTTGGGTGTTTCATCCTTTCCTATTCCCCTACCCATCAGTCCCTAGAAATAGAGGGAAGGCATCCTATCCCTCTGTATTAGCTCCTCCCTAACCTATCCGTATACATATCCAGAACAAGAAGGAGCTATGGTTTTCCCTTTTTATAATAATTTCTACTCTTTGTAACAAGACACCTTAAATCTATGTTCAAAATCAAAAGGCACAACATAAATGAATTCATTGAAATATTTTGCTTAATTTTATTCAATTAGATCTTAAATTAGATTACTCATTACCTAATTTTTCTAAAGTTGTCAAGTCTCACATGGGTTTTCCTTTATGCTATAACAAGGTCACTCCAAAGTTAGTGGCTTTAAAAGTGCAACGATTTAGTTTTGTTCACAGGTGAGGATTGGCTAGATGGATCTGTTAACCTGGGGCAGTGTCAGCTGCTCTTGGCTGGGCTTTTTGTGTATCTGTATTTTGTGGGCTGGTTGCTCTTTGATTGCTTCAGTCACATTTCTGATGGCTGGTTGTCTCCCAGTCCAGACTGATTCAGGTAATAGATGCTAATGTCTCTGGCCACCTAGGAAACTAGCCCAGCTTTTCCAAAGAGCAGCTGCTCAGAGTTCCAACAGGGCACAAAGTCATGTACAGGCCTTTTAAGGCATAGGCTCAGGACTGAGATGGTGCAACTGACCCCTAGGTAATGTTTCAGCTACCTCAGGCAAGTCACAATGCAGCTCAAGAACTAGGGGTGGAAAAATTAACCTCTTGATGAAAGGATTTGCAAAATCACATTGTAAGAGGTATGGATACAAGTTGGGAAATAATTGCATCCATATTTTGCAAATTATCACAAGTGATGATGATGCTTCAATAGCAGAAGAAGTATTTTCCCATATCCTAAATAAATATGAGAAAATCTGTCTTTACCATTGATTATTTCCCCCCTTCTCAGCACATTTTTTAAAATTTATTTTCTTTTTTACTGGATAGATCCTCCCAAGTAAATAACCATTATAAACTTTGCCTCCTAATTTTTCACAATACTATTAAAATTATCATTTTTCAACAAATGGAAATGTTGCAGACTTGGGAGAGGAGACTTTGGAAGAAATGTATTCCCAGGGATAATCTCAGTTAATGATTGCAAAATCAGTCATTTTGGGGCATTACTTCCAAAGATCACATTTATATCCATTAATAATATATTTACATCAGTGCTTCTTAGTAAGAGAATTGAATTTTTTTTCCTTGCATGAAATTTCTTCATTGTACCTAAGGTATACAACTAACATACCATTTTGATTTCAGAAATTGCTAAGACTTTTGAATTCATAGTGAAAAAGAGTGTAAAATACCAGGAATTCAACCAGTGGAGTATATTCTTTCCTGAAAAAAGAGACTCCCAGAAACTTCTGGCCTTTGGATTATTAATATCTTCTCTAGCTGCTGCATATTACCTGGGAAATGGCTCAGCTCCATAGCACACCTTTTTAAAAAATTATTCCTCTTTTGGATAGTTTATTAAGGTTCCTATAGGCTCTGAGGTTGCCGTTTGATGCACCGTTAACCTGGTCTGAAAGAATTACAGCAACATCCAGCAGTGTCTGAGTTGCAACTAATGTGTCTTGTGCTTTTAGATACATTTAATCTTTAAGAGAAATTGTGAAAATATTAAAAACTTTGATTTTTCATTTTTTATCACTGTTGTTCTGCATATTATCATATGTTTGGGTTTGATCAGCTACTACTCACCTCCAGTGGAAACTTTTAAATTGACAAGCTTCCCATTTTCCACAAAATTGTGCAGTTTTTGATGCACATTTTCCACTTCTGTAGCAACAAATTAAGCACACCAAAAACCATAATGTTATCAGAAAATCCCTCAAAAGCTTTTTGTGTAAAATGCCACATTTGTCAACACCCCCTCACTCATTAGCAATTTAATATTTTCTATTTGTGCATTGTAAAAAGATTCCATCAGTTTTCTTCTCACCTTTCAAAAACGGTGGATTCTAAATCCAAATTATTCTCCAAAAAAATTCTCAAAAGTGTATAAAAGCCTTTTGCTTCTTTTTAAAAGCAGAGAATGGTAATTATTGGTGAGATGAGACCATTTTTTTCTTCTAAAAGATAAATGAACAGAGTTTAAAAGTTATCACTTTCAAAAATCAAGTTTTCCAGTCATTAAGCATGTGTGAGTGCCATTTCTATAAGCTAAAAAGAATTTATCAGTGAGGATTCAGAAAATCTAAAAATGGAGGAAAGCAATAGGTGTTACTAACTTGGATATTTCCTACTGTCAGAATTAAATGGCCATTTCTGTTTTCTTATTCTTGTATCAAAGGACGGGATTTTTTTTTTCCTTCATAGCTCTTCTAAAGACTTAACAATTCAGTCTTATGTGTTTAGGGGTTCATTGTATAATGAACTGGTAAATATAATATTATCAGAGACCATTGGCTCAGTATTACAATAATAGAAGTAGAATGATATAAAACAAAAATTTTAAGCAGTTTAACAATATTTGGTACTTGTTTTTCCCAGTATTTAGATGACCCCAATGTGAGAAAAGAAATGTATTAAGTACTCTCTGTTTCAGGGAATAGCTACTCCAATGGAAGAAGGAAAAATGCATTAGAATATCCAGAAAAATCTTAAAGATCACTTAAAAAATAACTTTGGAAGATATACCTGTATTTTTATGAGGGATACTAGATTTGTGTAGAAATTTTTTTATCATCTCCTAAATAAGCAAGAGCATGCTCATTTCACAGTAGGTAATTCTCTGTTATATGGTGCCTGTTTCTTTTTATTGTTACTCATTCACTTGTGCACTTTCTAGTAATTCAGAAAACAACAGTTTAAGGTACCATTGGGGTATAGGGGTAAATGAGACAAAGATTAAATCTTAAAGATCTTCCTTATTTGCCAAGAAATGACATACTCAAATCATAATAATATATGCACTGTAATTTGGAAAGCACATCAGAGAGGGATAGTAGGATATTGATGGGAATCAGTATTGGAGTTAATAAGCATCCAGATGGGCATGTGCAATGGACTGTATGTTTGTGCTCACTCAAATCCTGTGTTGAAATCCTAATCCCAAGGTAATGGTATTAGGAAGTGGTGCTTTGGGAGGTGATGAGGTCCTCAGGATGGAGCCCTCGTGAGTGAGAATCGTGCCCTGGTAAGAGGTAGCAGTATTTGCTAGCTCTCTTTCTACTGCATAAGAATACAGCAAGAAGACAGGCATCTATAAACCAGAAAGAGAGCTTTTATCAGCTTAACCCTGCTGGCACCCTGACCACAGGCCTGCCTCCAGAACTGTGTGAAAGAAATGGCTCTTGTTTAAGCCACTCATTTTATGGTAATTTGTATAGTTACTTAAACTAAGAAAGTAATATTAACAAGATGGAGTGTGTTGCTGTAACAAATGCTTAAAAATGTGGAAGTGGTTTTGGAACTGGATAATGGGCAGAGACTGGAAGAATTCTGAGGCACATCCTAGAATAAGCTGGGATTGTTAGGAGGAGACTGTTTTAAAGGCAGTTGTGGTGAGAGCTAGGAAAGTGGAGAGGAGAGCCACAGAAGACATTTCCATCTTCTTGAAGAATACATAAATAATTGTGTACAAAATTTTAGTGAAAGTATGGACAGTAAAGGACATTCCAATGAGGTCTCAGAAGGAAATAAGGAACATTTAATTGGACTATCGAGGGAAGGTGATCCTAATTATAAAGTGGCAAAGAACCTGGCTGAACTGTGTTCATGTTCTAGCATTTTGTGAAGGACAGAACTTGGGAGATGGAAAGTTGGATATTTGGATAGTAATTTCTATGTGAAGTGTTGAAATGGCTTAGTTCTCCTGACTGCTTATAGTAAAAGTCAAGAAGAGAGAAATAACTTGAAAATGGAGTTAATGGGGTTGCCTGGGTGGCACAGTGAGTTAAGTGTCTTATTCTTGGTTTCGGCTTGGGTCATGATATTAGGGTCATGAGATCGAGCCCCAGGTCAGGCTCTGTGTTTAATGCTGAGTTTGCTTAAGATTCTCTCCCTCTTCTGCTTCTTCTCCTCCTCTTTCTCCCTCTCAAATAAGATCTTAAAAAAAGAAAATGGAATTAGTAAGGAAAAAGTAACTAGGACTTAAAGATGTGGAAAATTGGCAGCCTATTCATACTGCAAACAATGAGAAGGCCTGTTATAAAAAAGGGATGTGAGAGAGATAATCTATTTGTCTATAATTTGAGGATAGGAGAGAAGATGCCCTTCTGAAAACTAGAAGAAGAACTCTTCCCAGGAACCAGATTGGCAGGCACCTTGATCTTGGGCTTCCCAGCCTCCAAAACTATGAGGAAAAATATCTGTTGTTCAGACCACCCAACCTATGGTCTTCTCAGAAAGCAACCCAACCTTAGACACTTCTCTGTGAGGTGAAAGATGGAACAGAGTATTCTCCAAAAGCCCTTAGTGCTCTATGATCTGGATCTGTATGCTGAAGCTTCTGTTTGAGAAAATGCTTATTACTAACCCATCACAAGTGATTTATATTGAATATAAAAACAATGGAAATAAAAATGTATTTATTTTAATGTAGTTGCTATTCTACAGGCTGGCACAGAATCTTATGTAGCCCTTAAGATAGTCCAACCATCCTGGAACTTGTGAAGTCTCCAGTGAAGTGGACTTTTAACCAGAAGGAAACATAGGATAAAGTTACTTCAGATGGAGAGAACAGTATTCAACATGAATAGAAACAGGAAAGCAGAGGTGGAAAGGGACATGGCATATTTGCACATCTGTGAATGTTACATACAGTCTTGATGCCCTGTATGGGTCCCTTCAGCCTCTATCCATATCTCCTTATTGCCAGCATTTAAGATCTGTCTGGGGACCTTCTCTGGCCACAGACATGTGCTCAGCCTGCAGGAAGCCTGTTGAGCTTCCTTCAACAGATGGAAGTTAAAGGACACATGTCCTAGCACCCTGCCCTTGAGGGGAGAGGACTTAGAAGTGTATTTTGCATGGTCACTTAGGGTCTCAGGGAATCATGCACATCTGAGCCCACAACACTGATCACACTCAGAGTGAGCTCTTCATTTTACCACTTTTACCATACCTCTCTAGTGGTATTAGACCACTTCCTAATAAATTACTTTCTCTCCAAACCTACCTGAAAGTTGTGTTATGGGGGTCCATAATCCAAAGTAGTGAGAAATGCATTGAAACTAGAATTTGGATGTCATGAGACCATAGCTGAAGGACTTGCCACCTGTTGAAGGGCTTTGACATGCTGCTGATTTTGTATTTTATCTTATGACTGATGGGGCCATCAGAAGCTTGTGAGGAGAGAAATTACATGATCAGTGTAGTGTTTTTAAAATATAATTCTGGCAGTAATGGAATGTAGAAATAATTCTTTATATCCCTAACTATTGTAATACTTTCAGAAAGAAATAATAAAAGCCTAAACAAGATAGAAGAGATGATTTTAATAGAAGTCACAGACTCAAGAGACATTGCAGCAGGAGAAATGGCAGAATATGATGACCAGACTAGGTTTGGGCAGAGGTGGTTGGAAGGCAATATTTGAAGAAAAACTAGTGCTTGGATAGGTGGTAATACTGTCGGCCAAGATAAAGAAGAGAGACAGGCTGGATTAACCTTTGCTGTTTTTCTGTTTAAGAGTGGCACCTTCATGTTCACTTGGAAAGGTAGACTATAAGAGGGAACTGACCAGCATCAGAGGGGCTGATCTTCAGACCAGTAATCCAGGAAGTAATTCTGCTGACCTTAAAGTCAGTACACCTACCTCTTTTTGCTATTAGATATTAGCAGATGTTGGGCTACAGAGTGGGTGCACAAATGTGACAATAAAGAAAACTATAGCAGTATTCCTTTTGTTCTTAAGGCGGCCACTGGAATGATTGACTGCCTGCTTGGCCTTAGAATCCACTTTCTTATCTTCAGTGTTGCCCTATGAGAATAATGGGAGCTTTGACAAGAGCAGTTGCTACCAAATGCGTTGTATAGGTGAAGAAATTGAAACATAGAGGAGACACGTAGATTTCCTGAAGCACGGAGGTGACATAATGATTATCGTTGGGGCCCCACTTTTTGAGTATTTGGTGCATTTGTTACACATAGTAAAGGAAATATTAGACAAAGATGCCTCTTGAAAAGAATAAGGTAGATAGCTTGAAGTTGGTTGGAACATTAAAATGGCAAGAGGGAATGAGGGGCTTGTTCAGTTAGAACATTGCCCCACTCATCCCACTCTGCTAGATTTAGTAGACTGTGACAAGCTATTGGCAAATGATTTTCAGTCAGTGGCTTCAAGGCTCCCTTGATAAATAGTTATCCTTTGGCAGGCCATGTACTGTCAATCCATTTAAAACCAAGTCTGTGAACCTTATCAATTGGGTAAATTGAAATCAATAGTGGCCAGAGAGAGAGAGATTCATGGCATGACAGATCAATGTACATGTCTTCATTGCAAATAGATATGGACCACAGAGGGATAGAAATATTATTCTACCCCAGAGGGCTAGAGATTTTCTACAGATACAATTACTTTGTAAAATGTTCTACACTCTTGAGCAAACATTTATTCAGGGCCTTCTGGACTATGCTATATGAACTATTCGCTAAGTGACTTACAGAGAAAAGTCCTATCATTTTTATCTGTGCCAATTAGGATCTGGCACAAGGGAACTTGCACTAAGGTATGCTGGTAAATATGGTGATAGACACTGTATTCATCAGGAAATGCTATTTGAGAAAATGAATGCCAAATTCAAAAAAAACTTTTTGTGAAACCATGGTCACAAGTGTGGCCTTAAACTATAAACATAAACTACTTAACAGATGCAACCTAAAGCAAAAATTATTCAATAAGAAATTACTGGGGCTCCTGGGTGGCTCAGTTACTTAAGTGTCTGATTCCTGATTTTGGCTCAGGTAATGATCTCAGGGTTGTGTCCGGCCCTGTGTTGGGCATGGAGCCTGCTTAAGATTCTCTCTCTCCCTCTCCCCCTGCTCATGTTCTCTTTCTCTCCCTCTCATATGAATAAAATCCTTTTAAAAAGAAATTATTGAGGGGCTACTTATTTTTAAAGCCTCAGAGATGCTATTCAAATAGATGCCAAAAATTCTTCATTAGAAACCCAGTTCTTGACTTTGAGGAGTTTCTAATTTAATTGATTCTTAAAACTATACCATATAGCTATAGTGACTTAGAATAGCAATGAAATGAATTAAAATACTTTAAACTTGTTCACCTAAGTCGTCACTGAGATGTTGCTTGATTTTACTTTTTTTTTAACCTATAAAGGAGTAAGTGACCAAGTTTTCATTTGCCATGGAGTTAACATGTCATCTTTAATTTTTCTGCTTTTTCCATAAGAATGATGCTCTTCTTGATATTGCAACTATTAAAATAATTACCCTCATCACTCATCACTAAATCCTATAGTTTTGCACACACCTTTGTTTATATGATAACATATTTCCCATTTTATTCGGACTTCTCTTATGTTTTGTTGATCAAGGATAGGTTATATCATCAGTTGATGAACTTACTCTGCTTACTTTTCTAATAATTTACAGAGGATAAAATATGGCTCAATATTCTCTGCTAGTTTTAAACCCAGGAGATTAGACTTCCATGATTATCCAATCCAAAGGAAATTATTTTGTCATCATGGAGGACCCTTTAAAGCTCTGGTAATCTCTTCCCCTTCTTTCTGGCTAATGGCTTTGAAGGATCAGAGTCCAAGCCTTGAATTTAGAGTAAAATATTACTCAAAGAGCAGACAGTCTTAGGAAATTATAATCAATAGCCATGTCATTTCTTTAGAAAAACCTCTTTCGC